>JACXGJ010001144.1:75371-92692 GCA_016801105.1 Esox niger | reverse complement strand
ATCAGCAGTTGTCACAAAGTGCTTTCACAAAACACCCGGCCTTAAACCCCAGGGAGCAAACAACAATAGTGATGAACTTCAGTGGCTAGGAAAAACTCCCTAAGAGGGCCAAATTTAGGAAGAAACCTAGAGAGGAACCAGGCTCCAAGGGGTGACCAGTCCTCTTCTGGTTGTGCCGGGTGAACATATTAAGAGTCCACATTTTAATAGTTCAATGTATGTGGGCTAACCCCGGAGTCTATTTAAACCTAGTCCAGATTGGAGGCAAAACCGGAGGGACAAGGACAGGGGGGATCAGCAGAGTGGCAGATTGAAATGGTCAGGTATAGTCTTGATCTGCAACACAACCAGGAGGACTTTGGACAGGGACCGCAAACGAGTCAAGCCTGGTACTCCCTAGATGTGGGTCCAGACCTCATGTCCTCCTAAGTTTAAAACGACAGAAAATCGGGAAAATTATGACCCTACACCCCCAGCACAATAATATAGCAGCATAAGACGTTGGGGCTGAGACAGGGGGGTCCAGTGACACTGTGGCCCTATCCAGAGGAGGCCCCGGACAGGGCCCATCAGGCAGGAAATCAATCCACCCAGCAAAGGGACAACGTGTACTAAATCAGCAATCAGATGTTTCCTACATACTTTGGTACCTCCCAACATATTAGGGCTCACTAGATTGAAAAACTCCTAATATTAAGTTGGCGTTTCCATTTGGACAGGTTACCTTGTGATTGTTACCTTCACATAAAGGTAATATAACTGAGCAACATTTACACTTATTTTCTGGTCTTTTTTTGCCATTGGACATACATAAAATATCCAGACAAAACCAACAAACACATTTCTGAGAAGTTGCATAATATTTTACATACACCAAATATCAAAATATTTGTTTCTGTTGTGATCTGTTTTATGATTATCTATAAAAATACACCAACTCTTAAGTTATACATGATTAGGTTTGGTGCGAAGAGGGAGACGCTGCATATCAAACAGTTCACACAAGATTTAAGTCCATATAAGACATTTGTCTAAGCGGGGAGAATGTTTGAATTGGAGACTCTCCACAAGGGGGCAATGATAAGAGCTGTAACTTTTAAATAGATTGGTCATTTGAAAGTGAACTTAGGATGTAGCTTTAGATCAATAGCTCTTAACAGTTATGCCTCATACACATCATATATAAAGACATTATGATGGTGCACTGGATGTCACTGGCGGTTCAAGTCATTGCATAGGTTGACATTTTGTGTACTCTGCGAGTAACAGGACGATTTTACGTACCAACTTGACTGGCTGCAGACAAGCTAGTAAGTTAAAGACATTCGCTGTCAGGATGGGCCACAGGCCTTATAGCGAGGCAGCACTGGGATGCCAGGAATTACAATGGATGTCAGGTTGTGGAGGAAAACATCTTGTAACTTCTTTCGAGCAACCAGAAAAGACATCAGCTGACTAGTTTACAATGTACTAAATGTAAGACATATGGATCTCATCGTGATTACTCGTTAAGTTGTTGGACCAAAATGGTTTAAAACTACCGAAGAATGAGCTGGGATCAAATTCTGTAATCTGGGTTATTGGGAATTTAACACAAGTTTGTGCAGTTGTGTAAACTCACAATTAAATTACAGCCGGTGAGCTTGCAATTGTATATTAAATCAGCAAAATCTCCTTTAAAGGGAGCAAAATTGGTTGAAAACCAATAAAAACCACGTCCATCATTTCTCAATACATACAAATGTAGCCTGAGATGGCATGAATACCTCTTTCTGTTTATATATTGCTTGATAAAATGTTCGAGCAAAGCAGACTTTCTCAATGCAGGTGGTGGAAGGTGGTTAAATGATTCAGCTGTTGGACTTCCCCACATTGATTGAATTCCATTTGGAAGTACACATAACTTTGGAAGCCAGCATTGGGGTTGATTCAGTGTATAATAGGATTGTTTGCACAACAAAACGGCATGGACGATGATATAATGGACAAATTATACCACCAGCTGCAAAGGATGGAGATGGCTCAACAAAATGGCACGGAGATTGATTCAAAGGACAGTTAGACGGCAAGACGCTACTGTGATAGGATGGTGAGTTCCAGCAATATTTCACTGACAAAAGTTGACCACACAAGGTGCTTTTTGCGACTGGTTATCTCACAAATTCACTTTTATTGTAGAATGTTTTGACAGTTTGTCATTAGGACATCCTGGGCCAAATGTTTGCCACTGGGTACCAGCTCTGTAACTAAACCTGTTTGGCCTCAGGGTACACACATACAGAAAAACACACATACTCACACACATTCGTGCACACACCATCAGCTATGCCATGCAGCCCGTCTCTAACCCTCAGGCTTTGCTTGCAGGGATACATGCTCTTTAGTGACCTATCGCCGGAGCAAATGTTAAATGTTTCCCGAAATTCACCCGTGGGTCCTGTCCTATACAGAGTGACGCACGGTGCCCCTGAGAATGGATGGAGAGCCACCTGAATAGAGAGCAGAGACAGCTGAGATACCCAGGCCAAAGAGACAGAAATAGAAATAGGATGTATCCTTCGTGCCAAAGACTCGTCCACAGCTAAGATAACACGCGACTGGAAAACGGGCTAATCTTGTGTTCTGGGCGAATGCCATGTGGGGGAAAAAAACAAGGTTTTTATACTTTAGGATGTTTTTACGTGATGTTTTTGGTGATTAATGTATATGATACTGTGTCGATCCGCACTGCATGTGCGTTTGCTGTTGGTCTGCTTTCTATAAAGGTCAAACTCTCTCAATTCGAAATCAGACTTGAGATGTGCATTTTCTTGTTCACTAGTGACCATGATAAGTAACTCCCACTCACCAGATACTGATGTTATATCCAGAATAGGCTTTCCAGATGACTGCTACTTACTCCTCCAGTATTTCTACATGTTATTTCTACATGCAGTGAGATGTAGGGAAAGGCACTTCTCTAGCCAAACATCCTATTTATCAGGGTATGTGTTTAAAGGCATTAAATAATATTGTATGATGGTACATTGATAAGTTATACTGTATAAAGCCAATGTTTCGGCTGCATAGTTGATGTATAAGTGGATGAAATGGCTATATTGAGTTAATAAGTGAATTAAGTGTACAAATTGAATTTGACTGACATACAGTATACAAAGTAAATCCAGAATTTATATATGGGTATATTAGACTGTATTTAGGGTTTTACTGAAAGTATGTTTTATGGATTGTGTTTGAAAAAATATGTTTAACAGCTTTGTTGATAACAAGGAACAAATTCAAACCCCCGGATTGTAAGTACAGTCCATAGATAATATATGTCTTTGTCGCCAATATTTTTATTTGACAAGGCTTTATTAGCATTGATGTAATTAACTGTTCTGTCAAGGGATTACGGATTAGATAGAATTGTCCTGAGTCTTCGTCCATCTCTTCTTCTCTTGGTCTCTCACTACCTTGAAATCTCTCTCTCTGTCTCTTTATTCACCTCAGGAGGACATGAGTCCTGGGGCCGTGCCTCAGAACCTGGCCTGACGACCAGCTGACCAATGACTTTGCTCAACCTCTGAACACAAGCTTATGAAAAGCCAACTTACATTTGCATTTACTCTGCAGGAGTTTACTTTATGCAGCCTATATTTCCACAGTGATTACTTTGAACACTCTGGTATGAAAAGCCAACTGTTGTTTATGCATTCATTTTGGCCTTTTTTTGGGACACGGATTTTGAATATCATAAAATGTAGGCACTCTACAGTAAGTCACTCTGGATAAGAGCATTTTATAAATTAATGAAATGTAAATGTAATGTACACATAGAATCTCCAGAGGACTGAAAACACCTTGGAGCCTGGCTCCTTTCTAAGTTTCTTCCTAGGTTACTTGTTTCTTTATTTCAGGGATGTGTAAAGCAATTTGTGAAAACTGCTGAAATGAAAAGGCCTTCATGAAATACATTTCAATTTAATTAGATTGACATCCAGTGTACTGGGTAAAACCAAGGCGTAATTGGAACAAGAGGCTTAGCAAGATGTTAATGAAGGACTCTACATGGTGCAGGAACATTGATAAAACATGTTACTAATGGATAAAATGCAGAAATTCTATACATTGCCTGGGAAACAGATTTTTCATTTAATTTATAGAATGTCAGTGTTTTTTGGCTGACAAAACAGCCAACAAACAATATTACTGCAACTGTTTACCAGTGAATATAATAACTTTCCAACTGAACTTGATTGCTTTGTGCAACACTGCCCTTCAATTTAAAAGCAACTCCACTTCAACCTTGTTTGCAATCAGTTTTCAATGTACATATATACTACAGTTCAGAAGTTGGGAAGCAATTTCATTGTCCTTGAAAATAACATCAAATGGATCAGAAATAAAGAACAAGACATTGTTAGGTAGTTAAAAATCTGCAGTTTCCAACTGCAATAGTCATTTACATTATTAATATTGTCTACATTGTGTTTCGGATCTATTTTATTTTATTTTAATGGACAAAAAAATATGCTTTTCTTTCAAAAAAACAAGGACATTTCTAAGTGATCCCAAACTTTTGAAAGGAAGCGCAAGTCAAGAACAATGAGCTGATGACGCATGAAAACATGTCTTTTCATCAGCACCCGGTTCATTGCAACAATAGGCTTGAAATTAAATTAGCTAAATGATCTGCAATCTAGCAATCTGTCAACATATACCAGGCAAATAAATAAACAAGCTGATGGAAACAGCTGGTCAATGTGAGGGAAGATTTCACAGCCCTGTTAGGTGTTTTTCACGTTCTCTAATTGGGTCACTTTAGTTAATGAGGGCCACGACAAGACAAAATAATGCCATCTTAAATGCACCATATGCCACGCTGAAGTCCACTAGGTGCCTGCAATTGCCCCAGGGCCATGCGATGAAAACCAATGTCGAGACCTTACAATGTATCGATTGACAGCAAACGATGGGCGGCAGGAAAACCTAGTGGTTAGAACATCTGACCAGTAACCAAAAGGTGGCTAGGTTAAATCTCCAATCCACTAAGAGATAGTATCTGCTATTCTGTGCCCTGAGCCAGGCAGTTAACCCTCATTCCACCCAGGTTGTTCCAGAAAGTAAACATGTGCTCTCAGTCATATTTACCAGGTAAAATAAGGGCAGAAATGTATTTTCATCAATCACTTGTGTTAGGTTGTCAGATGTCTCGGCCAAAACAAATCATTGCTATCTAGCTAGCAATGTTTTTCCTTGTGTATCCAATTTCAGCTTAGGTATTCGTTGGTTGAGTTTCTCGTATCTTGGTAGAAGCAATTACGTTTTTTAGGGTAGGCTCATAATCTCCATCATTGCAAGGTGGCTGATATATTTTCCAACTGTCGGATGAAGCAAAAAGTAATCCACATTCTAGAATGTTCTTCTACCCACTAATCAGACACTGTTATCCAGGGGGACTTTAAGCAGCTAGGTGTTACGTAAATTGCAGAAGAGTTTTTCTTCTACAGTTTGGGGACTTAAAACAGCAACTGTCACAACATTAGCCACTTGGCTATCTGTGGCCTTTCTGTTAGTCCACTAAAACAATCCCCTATAAACTCAAGAATGAAAATATATTTCTAAACTAGGGCATGTTGCATGCTGTAGTTTAGGTCGTGATATATGCCAAGCCTATATAGCCAGTCCACAACAATGTCACCATACAGAATGAGTTAGGCCTTCTGCATCTGATCACCGAAATATAAATTAACTTACGGTCTTTTTGAAAAACTAGCATTTCAAATCTGTATTCTGAAAATGGTGATGAAAAGAATGCAATGCCAGAGTAATGTCACCCCTTGGTGGTTGAGGAAAACCAACCTCAGTGATACCTAATAATAGCTGTCTTTCCCCTTTTAAGAGTAATCACCCTTCTCTGCATGTTCACCAAACATATCAATGTAAAACATTATGGAGTATGTTTTTTGTAAGCAATATATTTCAAAGTGTTCTATGCAATGCCTTGGAACTGTGTTGCTTAAACATTCTGTTAATTTAAAGGAGACTTAAAGATAACGCTTATAATCTGAAACACTGAAACTTAGGTGAAAGCAATGGTCACCATATTCAACATGGTGACAGACTAAACTGTAAATGAACCAACAATGTGTATATCTGTGGATATTGACTACGTATTATCTGATCGGAGAAGCTTTTGCATTTTCACTGAACTTTAACTGAAATGTAGGCCTAAAGATAATCGCCCTAATACTTGGCATCGTTTGTGCAGCAAATACTCAGAACGTGAGGTTCAAACTGTGCAGGCTCTTTTGCGAGGCAAACAGGAGATTGCATACAGCATTAGGCAGATACATAATTAATTTTGTCCTACTCTTATCTCTGCATGCGTTTACCTTTCCTACACACGAAATAAATAGAGTCACTGATAAACTTAATTAATTTTCAACTCACCAATAGTTGACACCACAGTCCCAACAAAGTAAAATGCCCCGGTAAAATCCCATCGCGGTCTGAGAGCGTCAGCTCGGATGCCTGCGGCTATTGCGGTTTCGTACTCCCGTAGGAAAGAGTTCAGATCCTCTAAGCTGATATTGAAAGTCTCGCTGAAGTTGAAAAGTGTTCTGTTCCATTTACCGTGCGCCTGCACCTCCGAAGGCCGCTCTATAGCGGAAAACACCGCGGCGCCACAAAGCAGATACAAAATTATTAAGACGGCGAGCAGCAAGAAGCGGCCGTTGTCTTCGTTTATGTGGAGGGAGCGGCAGCCTTGCAGTCGCTGGCCAGGCATCATCCAGACTTCAGCACCACTAGCGCGAAGGACAGCGAACCGCACTTCGTTGGACAGGGCATCCAATCACTTGATTGTCCCACTTAAAAATGTATAAAAAAGTATACCAAATAAAAATAGGCTATTGCAGGGGCAAAGATAAACCCCATATGATGCGATATTTACACAAGCCAGTATCCCTTACCATTAATTGTATAGCTTAGTCTATTTTGGAAAACTGAGAAGAAACAGCCCAACTTGTGGTACGCGAAATAGATATAGAACCATTATTCCATGGACTGGACTGTGACCGAATACTTTTTTGTTGGTTCCCAGAGCATACTATTCCAAACCGGATACCTAAAAACACCTAACAAAAACGATTTTCATTTACATTATACCAAGCAGTGATAACGCAACAAAGTGAATCTACTCCGTTCGGCTATTCCCCTTCCCCTTGTCCATTGTGCAAGGTATAGGACCGGATATGTAGTCAGAAGCCTATCTTCCGCTGGGTCGCTGCACCAAACCGCACATATCTCGTATTGTATCACTTTCTGCCACTACCCTTTGACACGGTCGAAGAACTACACGTATAAAGATCAGTCATTGAGAAATGCCGCGGGCTCTTCTGGGTCATTTTATTTCTCGGTCTCAGCCTGAACTCAACTCCTCAATCTATCTTCCCATGACAGATTATCTGATGCGGGTATAGCGCGGATCTGCGGTCCTAATGAGTCAGTAACAGTCGAGAACAGACACTGGCAGCACATTTCATCGGATCTGTGGATCTCTGCTGAGATCATGCTATATTAGACTGTCCCGAAAACTGTAGTGTGTCCCACGGAGCCTATATAAAATCCACCACCGTCAGCATAGAGTGGAGGAGAGATTAGGAGGACACGAATGTTCAACGACGAAGCATCAACAGGCATTCGTTGACTATAGATTATTTCAGTGGTACTGACACATCCTTTATTTTTAAGTACCGTTTGGTCCTCTGACCAGAAGTCAGCTTTAGATGCATATTTTCTTTCTTGAGTATTGTTTGACCAAATCCCATGGACACACAGGATTTACAGACATGATTAATGATTCCCTGCTCTTTTCTCTACTATGCGTCAGTAGCACGTTAGGCTGTGGTCTATGTAGAGCGACACTGGATAGTTCCCAGTACTTAATTCATGATTCCCCACAAGCAACAATTAGTCCACACTTCGACAAGTGACACACTCTTAAAGTAGGCTACTGTGTCTTCTGAAAGTATTTGACAGAGATATCAGCAAGTCCCTGGAGCAGCCTGCGGAAAAATAGACATTCATATCAAAGCCCCGCGACATTCTGATATTGACCGTTAATTAATAGAGTCCGATACCAGAAGATCCACGAATAACTAAATATCGCAGCCACACAGCCAGCTGTCAACTACACGCGGCGCTTTGCTGCTGTGCGCGTCATGTGCCACAGGCGTTCCCGAATGCGCAAAAAACAATAGGTACCGGAAGACGCATACTTAGAAGCCATTACGGCGAATTTGTCAGTAGCTTACCGGCAGCTTAGTGGTTTGTAAACTGTGTATTTCATTTTACAATAAACCGGGTGTAATATAAATAAATACGGTATGAATGCAAAAACGTCTAATGACACCCATACTGTAAAATGTTGTGTATTATAATGTAAAGGAGAGGAATTGCTATCGAATGAATGAACAAATTGATTCATTAAATGTTCGCTTTTATTTACGTAGTAGCCATACCCTTACACAGAAATCTTAAGTTGACATACATTTTGTAATGAGCAGTGCACATATGTGATGATAGTAGCCCAGGGGTGGACAAACCTAGACACACGGGCTGAATCCGGCCCATGAGGCAATTCCGTCCTGCCAGCGGTAGGTGATAAAATAGTTTTGAGGGAAATCAAAACGAATGAATACATCTTAATCTGATTTGAAATAATTTTCACATTGTAGTGGACCTACTGTATAAATGTTTTAGTCTCTCTGGGGCAGGTGCTGGTTGGGGGACATTCCAGATAGGTTAACATCATCAGGTGGTAGCAACAGAGTAGGTTTGTATTGGGTACGGAGGGGTCAGGGTCACTGGATCCCAGGATATTCAGTCTTTTCCAGGAAGGTCTCATTGACCTGTAATATTGGGGGGGTCTTTACTTCACTGTCCCCTAATTCTACACCCATGGGTGGCAGGATGATATGTCAAAATGTTATGGTCATGATTGACCATCCATCCTGCCCTCGCCTCCTGGGGGATCATTTTTGGGACAGTGCATGAGCACGTTGGGAGTAGTCAGCTATGATCTTCTCCAGTGTTGTAGTGGGGCTTTACGCAGGTATATGCCTCCCACCCCAGGCTTAGGCATTTCTTAATCCCCACTTATATGTATAGGAGGGATTTATTGAAGCTATATACCGTGACAATTAAAAAGATTGATTGAACATATATGAAAATGTTTAGCTGACACTGTTGAAAAAAGAGGAATAATTCACGTTTAAAGTGCTGAAGCAAGTCTACGTGCAAAAGTGGCAAAATGGAATGTGCCAAAAAATCCACTAAACATTTGAAGCAGAGTGACGAGAACCGTAAACGGTCAGTGATGACCATATTATTTTGAAATGTTAGCTATAAAGTGACGATATTGGGCTGGCTAATATGAAAACCAATAAAACCGCATGGCGCATCAGGAAGTGCTGATGCAATATTTTCCTCTACAATTCTGCTCTAATTCTGGCAAAGCCCCTTTGAAAAAAAGTAAAACGTATGAATAATGGCGTGACTAGCAGGTGTCTGCCTGTCATGACAGTATAATTATTATTTGCATTAATCCAGTGGCCAACTTCTTGTCGTGGAAAGAGTAACAGGAAGTGAATATTTGTCAGTTTGCACACGGTACAATTCGATCTGAATTCTCATTCATTGGTGCAACAGACGTGGTCTGTTACAGACAGACCTTAAATTATCAACTTTTTATCACTAGTGGGCTGAGCATTAAAATATAGCAATACTTCCGCAAATCCCAAATATGTATAGTGTGGTGCAGTAAAACATTTCAGTGTTTAGCAGTTTAAAATATAGACAGTAAGCATATTCTTAAAACATTTCCATTACATTTAATTTAATTAGCTCAAGCTCCAAACAACCAACGTATTGTGTGTTCTTGGGATAGCCTAGCTATGGTCCTCTTCCAATAATTCATATAGGCCTAAAATGTTTGTCAATATTAATCGCTCTATATCCAAAAGGGGAAGCCATGTAATTGGCCAAATCTCACTGCAGGCATCTGGTGAGTTTTCCCAAGAAGATTAATCCAGACACCAAGTTTTACAAATTTCCTCCTATCATACATACATTTTGTTTGCCCACTGAAAGGCTTTTAATTATCCTACAAACTAGCACAATTATAAATAAAAATCAATGAAAAGCCAGTCGCTTGTGAATTTCTATTGGATTTTGGTTTCAGGAGAGAGATTCAGTATAAGAGAAACATTTGCCAGCCTTGTTGAAACCACTGAATCCATTCCATCTTTTCTCTCCGCTCCTTTAACATTTAATGGTGTCACGTGAGCTTAGATGGGCCTGGGTCATGGCATCTTTCCTTTTATTTTACCCATCTGATACATAATTCTCTCTATATATTACTCTTAGTAAATGTATCAAGTTAATGGGAAAGTAAATGGGAAATGCCCATTCTGCAATATTTGATGACCCTGATAGATATCTTCTGAAGGGACAGTGGGGCCGCCGATGGTCTAGTGGTCAAGTGCTTTGGAGCAGTTGCTGGTTCAAATCCCGAACCAACAAGCATAAACGTAAATCTGGTGTTGTTGCACGTTTTTTGCTCCTGTGACTGTCTCTGCCAAATCACAAAAATGTTAAATGTTAGCTCTCGGTATGAGGCTCATTACGGAGGATAATTATTACTGAAATAATAGAGTGTGAATGATACTATCTCTAATCCGATTAGGGAATAAAGATTGCAGAACAAAAGAACATTGAGACCAATTAACAGATTTTTCTAGGCTCCCTGGGAAGTTCTTTCCCGCTCTTGTCAGGATCCCGGCTCTGACAGGAGGAAGGAAACATCGGTGTGATACAGGAAGAACGAATGACGAAGGTGAGGGATGACAACTAAAACCATATCGAGAGGAGAAGGAAATAGGACAGAGAGAGAGGAGCGGAGTATGGGAGAGAGACAAGTGGAGGAAGGAGGAGAGGGGTAGGGGGGAGAAAGAAGGATTGTGCAGGAGGAGAGAGAAGAACTGAGCCGGAGAGAGAATTGAGAAGGACAAGCGTAAGGGGAGAGCGGCGTAGGGGTGAGAGAGAGAGAGAGAAGAAATGGGAGGGGCAGAACTGGATATAAAAGTAAGCCTTACATAATGGCAGATATTTACCAGCAAAGACTTTGCTCTCCCTCAGGGATATCGTCTGTCAATATCAGAGCTTCTTCTTGGGTTTCCTATAGTTATAAGCCAAACGTAGCAATTAGCCAGAGTCTGATACAGCAGATGAGGTGCAACAAATTGGAGCCGTTTTCTCATTTAAAGTCCCAGACAGGCAACATTCTCCCTGACTGGAAAAAAGTGAGTCCCCAGACTCCTTTCCAAATACAATAAGTGGTCTGTCCTAACAATACAATGGGGACCCCTGCCTGAGTCTTGTAACAGGGAAACCAGTCAGAGCGAATGGAGACATTAATATCACACGCCACACTCCAAGGAGAAAGACGGGGACACGGCGAAGAGAAGGAGGAGGAGGATTTGAATGATGATGAGAGATGTTCAACAGTAAGCGCGTGTGTTTCAGCGCAGTCATTACTGGAAGTGCTGTGAGAGGGTGCTGAAGAGGGAGTGGCCTAAACCCTACCCAGACTCCTCAATTGTAACCTATATTTCCATATGGGGCACTACTTTTGACCTGGGACCCTCAGGCTAAGTTGTGCTGCATATAGGCAATAGGTTGCCATTTGAGACTCAGCCCTTGACTGTCACTCTGTCATCAGTCTCCAATATATGCAGGACACACGTGGGTCAAGTGGGGGTCAAGGAGACATAGGAAATAGAGGACAGGGGAGAGGGGGAAGCCTCCTATAAATACACATGAGGAAGAGGAGACCAGACTAGGGAA
Source organism: Esox niger (assembly GCA_016801105.1). Classification (NCBI taxonomy): domain Eukaryota; kingdom Metazoa; phylum Chordata; class Actinopteri; order Esociformes; family Esocidae; genus Esox; species Esox niger. Next base: position 80,800 of record JACXGJ010001144.1, on the reverse strand, counting down.
TATTTGTCAGTTTGCACACCAAGTCCAACCAACGTTAAGCTTCCACATTTAACCTCAACCCATCTGCCAGAACCCAGGGTTAACTGCTTCACTCAGAGACAAAACAATATATTGTGCATCTCGCTGGCTCAGATTTTATTATCTAAAAACCTTTATATTTGTGGTCAGATACTCTAATCGCTACACTCCCTCCCTGCGGGAAGGAGTGATGGGAAGAAAGGACAGGATGGGAGATATGAGGAGAGGAACAGAGAGGAGCAGGGATGTGGTGGGGAGTAGTGATGGGGTCTGTCTCTTCTCTCTCCTGCTGAGAGATTTGTCATGCAGAGTGAGAAGTTAAGAACATATGGTGGCATCAATCATCTTATCACAGTATGTCACTTTTGTAAACCATTAATGGGCATTTACGAAGCAACGCATATCCCAAGTCCCGCCCTGGGGTATAGCAGGCAGGTTCTAATGACTCTTTGAATCTGGCTGCTTTAAGCCCTTAGTGTTGATTGGCTGAAAGCTGCGCTATATTCAATCAGACCGTATGAAGAACAGAAAACAGGCACTCAGCATTGAGTCGAGCATAAAGAACAGCTTTGTGCCCTATTGGTTAAGTAAACCATGTGAGAGTGATCGATTAGAATGTTGAATCCTCTGAACCTCTCCAATGTCATTTGTCATTGTTGCTCTCTGACAACCAATAAACAGGGAACAGCAAAACTGAACGATCCAGGTCAAAGGTCACAGTTCTGTTCAGTACAATATGCGTCAATAAAAGCTTGTTCAGCCATTGCAAAAGCCAAGAAATATGCTTAATTATCTGAATTGGTGGTTTCCTCTGCCCCCCCTTTATTCCCTCCAATTACTGTGTTTTTATTAAAAGTTTGTTACATCTGGCCCCTTGCTTGCTTTGTTCCCTCTAGTAACTTCTTATTCCCATTCAGTTTTAAATCCATATGAATTATTCCTATGGCTCAAAACAGGGTAATTACTACGAAATCCAACCTGTACACTCTGTCTTCTCAAACAGAGCAAAAATGTTTTCATATACTATAACATCAATCCATGGATAATCTGCTTCTACTCTGAAAGGATCTCATCAATAACCCATGGTGAAAATCTCTCTACCAGAATATAAATGAAGGAGCCTCTGCTTTGTCTTCTGGTGAGAAATTATTATCCTTCTTATAGGTTTGGTTATTTGCTGTGTCTTTAGGTTTTCCAGTCAGCGCCAGGTCATTTATTTTTACACTGAATGGCGTGCAGAGACCATGAAAATGGGGTCATACGCATTTACTCTCTATGGTATTGAAACATTCTACATGAGCCATCAGTGATGCTGAAACGGATCTTTCGAGGCCGGGCTGGTGGACCCGTCTCGTGTGTCATGTTTCAGCCAGCTGCCTGGTCAGAATCAAAACACATGATAGCGTTCATGTTCCCCTACCCGAACATAGCAGTAGTGGTGATGATACACGTGTAACCAAATCCACTAACACCTTGTAGTTCTTATTGTTCACAGGAATGTTGAAATGAATTACTCAATAAACAGGCCAGAGAACGACTTGTATTCTAAAAATCAGAAAGTCCTTGTTCTAAATGAACTCTGATAGTCCATCTGATCCCCAAGCTCTCAGCTTCGACAGGCAGCAGTGCCTGGCCGACGGGACACAAAACCATCAGTAATTGAAGACCAGCCAATACTCAAGCATAATCCCATTTTCATTTTATAGGGTTTGGTGAAAACCTTGTTTGTTAATGTATTTCTCTTCACAGGAATGAGGATTTCCCTCATTTTTTTTCAACAAAACAGATTTTCTAAAGCCGCTGTGGTGAGGAAAGGGTGGTGGTGGTGGTGGTGGGTGGGTCAACATTTTGGGGTTAAGATGAAACATCCTAGCCTCAGCTGGCCCCATGCTTGGCCGTTCTATGGGCCACTATCCACAGCACAAATCAAGAGGTTATTATCTATGCTGTCAAAAAGACCTATACTTCCTGGGAAATATTGTATAGGTCATCAGGGTGTTGCACAGCAAAGATCACATCCTCTGTGGAAGCAGTATACACATGGTGCCATGTTGTTCTGGGCGATGAAACATAATGATACACTAACTCTTATCACCCGGGCAACGAGATAATCAGTGGAGTCCCTGGACCTTTCGCTTCTGACAGTTATAAGTGGGCAACACATCTACATAAACGTGTAAATGTTTTCATTTAGACCGGCAACTGTTAACGTTCAATTTTAATAAGTACATTAAAATGTATCATTTAACCCTTTAGGGAAAAGCAAAAGATGACTTTAAAACGACATCTGACCTTTGAATGTTCCCACTTCGTACTCTTAATCCAAAACCCCTTAAGTCTCGTCAGCACCGTCGCCAAATGGTTCCCTACGCCAGCACAACAAGCGGATGTCACAAACACACACGCACATTAGCAAGGACACGCTTACAAACACCAGAGGCTTTGAATCCGGGCTCTCCACGCTGCAGCAACTAGTGTCACTTGCTATTTAGCATGATCTGGTCAGCTGAGGTGTTAAACATCCAGCCATTGTGAGATCTAGCAGATCTGCTATGTAGTCCACTAGCGTGCGGCCCACTTACCAGCCTAAACAGATACTGTAGCTAATGAAACCAGAACTGGTGGCATTAAGCCCAGCGGCTAATTGGTCGAATTCCTAATGCCTTCCTATTCCCTGTTTAGTACACTATACTGACCGGGACCCACAGGGATTGGGGGCAACGCTGTCAGCTGCTACAGTGCTACTTAGAGACAAGTCTAGGGAGGCTCACCATGAAGTAATTTTCTGTAAATAGTCCAAATGTAATTCAGCATTAAGCCCAAGCTGAAGAACTCTCCAAGGTAGCTGGTCGGTTGCAATTCATTTCTTAAGATCCTTTGTTCTGGTGCAATCACATGAACGCACGTAACACAGCTAATACACATTCACACAAACACACACACCTAATATACATTCACACACACCTAATACACATACGCACACACCTAACACATGTTCAAACACACACACAAACACAACTAATACACATTCACACCTAAAACACACATTCACATGCACACACACTTAATACATATTCACACACACACACACACCTAATACACATTCACACACACACACCTAATACACTTTCACACAAACACAGCTAATACACACACACACACACACACACTTAATAAATGCCCGATGCATGTGGCACATACACTTACTCCATGGATTCCCAGTTAACAAAGTTAATTACCAAGATCTTCCTTGGTTCCGTTATTTTACCAGAGAACACTCATTTGTAGCAACAACCTGGTGAGCAATGGGGAAGTTGCTAATGAACATCTTTCTTTAATTTGCCATCTCAGGGATTAGATCTAGAATTCTTTCAGTTACCTGTGAGATACTCTAACCACCATGCCACCTGCCAGTTCTTGACACGTGACATGCATGAAAGAGGCACATAAAACACCAGGCTATGTAGAGTACATGTATCGCATTTCAGAGGTATATAAACCTCCAGGCTATGTAGAGTACATGAAAAATGTTTCAGAGGTATATATACTACCTGGTTATGTAGAATATATGTATTGCATTTCAGAGGTATATAAACCACCAGGCTGTGTAAATTACATGTATCATGTTTCAGAGGTACATAAACTCCCAGGCTATGTAAAGTACATGTATCATGTTTTAGAAATGTATAAACCCCCAGGCTATGTAGAGTACAGGTATAGCATATCATAGGTACATAAGCCCTTAGCCCTTAGTACATGTATCATGTTTCAGAGGTTTTCATTTATTAAGGCTATGTAGAGTACATGTATCCTGTTTCAGACATATATAATCCCCCAGGCTATATAGAGCAATGACATCTTATTAGTGATGATACTGACAACATGTTATTAGTGATGATACTGACAACATGTTAATAGTGACGATAGTGACGACTTGTTATTGTTGATATTAGTGACGACATGTTAATAGTGATGATTGTGGAGTCATGCTATTAGTGATGATAGTGTTGAAATGTCAGTAGTGATGATACTGGCAACATGTTAATAGTGATTTCAGTGACGACATGTAAATTGTGATGCTTGTGATGTCTTGTTAATAGAGATGATAGAGCTGACATGTTAAAAGTAATGATATTGACAACATGTAAATAATGATGATAGTGACAACATGTTATTAGCGATGATAGTGATGACAGGTTATTAGTGATGATTTTGATGACATGTGAATAGTGGCAATGCCAACGACATGTTAATATTGATTATAGTGATTTAATGTTATTAGTGATGAAAGTGTTGACATGTTAATAGTAATGATACTGACAACATGATAATAGTGATGATAGTGACGACATGTTATTAGTGATGATAATGATGACATGTTATTAGTGATGATAATGATGACATGTTAATGGTGATGATAGTGACGCCATGATAATAATGATGATATTAATGACATGTTATAATTCATAATACCTATGACATGTTAATAGTGATATTAGTGACAACATGTTAATAGTGATGATAGTGATGTCATGCTATTAGCCTAAAGTAGCAGATATTATCCTTGGTGCATTAATCAAGAAAACCGTATGAGATGGCAAGATTCTATTTAGAATAACATGAGCTACATTTAGATGCAGCCAGTTATTGTGGTAAGTTATGGACTGACATTGTATGTATATTAAACAAAATTAAGGGCATTTATCTAATTCCAAGTCAAGCACTGTCCATAGTTTGCAATAAAATGTCTTTACCATAATGCAAAGTTTTTTAAACAGAAAACTGTGTGTATTAAGGGCAAAATTTTAACACATCCTAAAATTGCAATTAATTGTGATTATCTACATTAGATCATGTAGTTAATCGCAATGAATGATAGCAATTTTTGACAGCACTAGATAATAATGATGATAGTGTTAGCATGATATTAGTTCTGATAGGGATTACAGGTTATTAGTGATCGTAGTGACGACATGTTATTAGTAATGATACTGACAACATGTTAACTGTGATAATAGTGACAACATGTTAATAGTGATGATAATGACAACATGTCGCACTTGCCATATCTATAAAATGAAATACTACTATCCATATTGCTGCTAGTTTACAGTACTCTCTTTACATTTCTGCTAGTTTACCATGTTATATACTGTACATTATCGCTTAGTTTTTTGCTACATTTTTGTTTAATATATTTTTCTTAATTGTTCCTACAAAGATGACTGGTGCCATGTCACAATAAAGTCATATTGCACGATGATGCTGTGTTATTCTGTGCATTTGATAAATAAAAAACCTGACACTTGAAACATTGGACAGGAAATTGGGGAAAGAGAGAGTGACACAAACCCATGACGCTACAGTACATGGGCACTGGAGGCAGCAGTACATGGGCACTGGAGGCAGCA
>JACXGJ010001144.1:0-75271 GCA_016801105.1 Esox niger | reverse complement strand
CAGCAGTACATGGGCACTGGAGGCAGCAGTACATGGGCACTGGAGGCAGCAGTACATGGGCTTTTCAGTTACATGTTAATATTGATGATACTTATGATAATATCATCTACCAAGTCAATCAGTCAACAGGACACATAGGCCGTCTCTTAACTGCCTCTGCTCCAAACAACGAGTTGAGCCAAACATTTGGACTGTGCCCTTGGTTAAACTGTCAGGAGCGAGACAGATAGAGGGAAAGCAATGGGTGAGAGAGAGACAGAGGGAAACAGGAAAACAAACATTAGGGATGTAAAAAAGAAAATATAGAGCAAAGTATAGAGCAAAAGGGTTTAATCATAAATAAAATAATTAGGGCGGTAGGGTGAGGGAGGTAGAGAGAGCTAGTTGTAATTAAACAGCTACGGCTGACTGAACAGTCTGATCAGTCTTCCATCCTCTACTGTAATTTGTGTCAGTTCTAAATCCAGGGTATTGGGGCTCCTTGAAGCAGCACATCTCATGCTCCAGTTCTGCTACGCAGTCTGACATATAATGGCCAGGATGGTTGGGATCCCAGGTCCTCATCACATCAAAGCTACATTCACACGGGGCCGTTTTTGACCACACTGGTGCTTTAAATACTTTATTTAGTTAAAGCAAAATAGAGTTACATTTTTTTTGACGCTGCCTAGGTGTATTTTAAACAACAAAATATTAAGACTCTTATTTTGGGCAAGATGTGTAATATGTTTTTAATATGTATATTATCTATAAAAGAATCACTATTATATATCAGAAACATTATACAAATCAGAGATATTCAATTCCAAGTTGAAAAGTTAATGGTTGTGATGACATTGGGCACATCACAAATATATTTTTCAAAGATAATTTTGGCTCGACAGTTAAGAGCTACTAAACCAGAGAACGTAGACCAGTGTTTTTCAACCCTGCTCCAGGACGCCCACTGCCCTGCATGTTTTAGATCTCTCCCTGCCCAGCTCACGAAGGACTTGATAATGAGCTGATCATTTGAATCAGGGAGAGATCTAAAACATGCAAGGCAGGGGGGCGCCCAGGAGCAGGGTTGAGAAACACTGACCAAGACAGTCAGTGCACAGTTCACTTCTGGAGGCCACACACTGCAAATCAAAAATCTACATTACCAGCTAGTACTTATACCCAAGGCTGTCCAAGCTTGCTAAGAGGCACTGGTACTTAAGCAGCTTTCGTGTCAACACACACACACACATATTTCAGCTTTAACAAAGCTCCCATCCGACTATCTGTATCACAGCGCAAACCAAACCGTTAATTCTAAATGATGCCCAGTCCGCCACGTACACTGGCTACCTTGGGAGGATTAAGCATTAATAATGTATGCTCTTTACCTGAGAGCGAACCCAATAAACAAAGATTCAATTTTGGAACAGAAATAACTTTTACGTTTACAAGAATAAAAAAGTCATACAAACTATTTTTAGCCCTTATTTTGCCAGGTATTTATTATTCATTTTCATTTTCATTTTCAGCAACAACCTTGGAGCAGTTCTGGTTAATTACAGTTCAACGGTAAATGGCTGAGAGAAAGCGTCTATAAGAAAACATCCACACTAGCAAATCGGTTGGTTAAAATTAACAAGCCAATGACTGAATGGCATGAATTTCATGTTCATGGGTGTTTATTTACGCAGGTAGATCAGTCTGCCGTAACAACAATTAAGTGAGAGTCATCTGGAACTTAAACATAAGCTTGAACTCTGAGGATGGGTGACTGAGATTATTCCAAGAATTCACTAGCATGTAAGCAGTAGCAAAGAGTTCACATCTACCACAGTCCTCTGAGACAGGTGCGATTAGCCTGTGCTATACTCAGAGCTGTAAGGATCATGTGGGGGTACAAATCTGTTAGCAAGGAACATCTGCAGTTTTCTCTCAGGGTGGGTTATTTTTCCCAGTCTTGTCACCTTAGCCTCATTTAATAAGTAGGGTATATTGCCATCCGACTTGGGGTCCTGGAGCGCCCCTGAATGCCCGGCCTGTCTTTCAGGAGAGAGAAATCAGGGCAATTAATTATAATAGGTGTGTTGCAATTCACGCCAGTATTCACTAGCCAGGCTGGGGTTGTCCTCAGAGCCCCACAGTCGCCAGGTTATCCGAATGTTTGCACACGTTAAATGACAAAACATCCCGAGTCCACTCCTAACAGTCTGTTCTTTCAGAGCCTTTAAGAAACGGGTGGACATGACCAGGCAGAAAATCAGACTGTGGTGAAAGTACACCATCAGTGATGATGTTGTGTTCCTGACAGAAAATCATACACAATTACCGCCTGATCTTCCTCAACGCATTTCAACCCTAACGCACTTCAGATGGAAACATTGCATTAAAACAGCTGTCAAAAAACGAACACAGACGGTGTTCTGAATCGCCCCAAACCATGAATACAATACACACACGCAATGAGTATGAAGTATGGAGGATGCTAACAAGTCGGTAGGATTATGCAAGAAGCTGTATGGTAATGACGTGAATATATTTAGGTGGTTTAAATGATTAGCTTTCCTACTTACCTTCTAAAAGTTGACAGCGTCAAATGTTTTCCAATTCAATACTCCAATGTGACTGAGTGTGAGGCCAAAAATAAATCATTCGGTTGGTTCTTATATTGATCCTATTTCACACATGCACATGGAGTATTATCCACATATGCAAATTGGGAATGTGTTTCATTTGCATATCCCCCAAGACTCCTGCAGAAAGGGGTCACTACCAGGTGAAAAGCCGTTAACAATAATGACCCTAGAGCAATTAGGGCTAACAGCCTTGCTCAAGGCCTGAGCAAAAGATTTCCAGCTTGGTTTTTCATGGATTTAATCCAGCAAGTCTTTTTTGCTGGTGGTGTTTACCAATTGGCTGCATTATGTTTTCTCTGCTGTTTATCTTGCATAAACAAAGAAAACCATTGCAAATAATGTTTCATCGTTCACTGAGCACACAGGCAAATAGCAACATTGTCTCAGGCATTGTCTCTTGGAGGATCTAAATATAGTGTAACCTACGAATCGATGTGTATAGAGAAAGAAGTGCCGTAGGGGAGTGCTACGTTGCAGTCTAGAAATGAGAGGTTTACCATCTATGCCAGAAGCCTGTGTGTCTGATCAAGACTGTAGAACTGTCAGCCTGTACCTCGACATTTCTTCCCCTCTCTAATAGCATGTATGTGCCTTCAGCACCAGGGTGTAGTACTTAAACATGCCTCAGAGGCAGATCTGCCCTGAAGGCAGAAATTATTGTAATTGGTGCGCTAAATGGAGAGGGCTTACTTCTCACTTTTGAAGCCACTCAACTGAAGTGTACATTTATAACAGTAAGGGAGGTGTTAACATCAGGAAATCTTTAGCCCTGTTCAAATGTCCTCTTATAGCATTTAGCCCAATGGAAATACAAGCTCCGTCCTCTCGGCTGAGGCAAACTATTATTTGAATTTCCACCTTAGGGGCAGATACAGAATGCCTCCAGGACATGTTTAAGCAGAAATTCATCACGCTGTGTCCAGTATATATTGAATGCAGCCCAACCAAGTCCCCAGTGTAGCTGAAAGATGTGAAGGGAAGTACCTTAGTGGAATGTAATCTAACTGTTGTGATCTATAGACACAGATCATTTGTCTACAAATCATGTTAATTCTCCTGAATGTTGAATTTGGTCCTTAAGATGGTCAAACTAGCATGTGTACCTAGAGATGTTATTCAACAACAAACAAATACACTACCGCAGAAGACAACTTAGATAATATAACATGCAAATCCATAATATGTGTCCCCATGTCTAATAGTGAGGGCAGGGCCAGTTGAAACGACAATATCATGCTTTTCCTCATAGGTGAGTGAATCAACCTGTGCCTAGTAATAAGCACTTGATTAATCTGTGGAATTAAGACAAAGGAGATGCCAAATGCTGTAGATCATGGGAGAAAAAGGTGACAGACCAGAATGAAATCATCTGGTTAACGGAGTCTAATTCAATAGCTAAAAATGAATGCCATCACAGACAAATGACACAACTTATCTTAAAGCTGCCGTACAGCCAGGGTAGTCTGCTATCAGTCAACCTACACCGACTATTACCGGGATAATGTAGCATTTCTTTCTCAGTTTTAATGAAATGACTGAGAAAGTCATTCATTAAAACTGAGAAAACTAGTCATTCAGCAGACACCGTGACACAGGGTGACTCACAGTTAGATTCACAATATATATATATATATATTTATATGTATACACATTTTTTTAATGAATGCGTACTGTCTTGAGAACTGTACTAAATGGACACTATACACCATGTAGATGGCTGTTGTGTTACATTTTTCTGTCCAAGAACGGCTTGCTAGTTATAAAGATACTGATACACTCAACTAGCCCTGAATTCCACACCTCAGCAGCCAAGAGTCCCTCCCTTTCGGCAGGATTGTGTCACCATCTCCATTTTGAGGAAGTCACCTCAGGAGATCAATGATTGTTTCCTTTGTTTTATGTGTGCCACATTCTGAAATATAAAAAAACCTGTCTCCTGTAGCCAAGGTTGTTATGGAGGTCTAAGTTGCTGCCTCCATTACATTTGTTGCTGCAACATGGGTTAAAGATCAACCCATTGCTCTTTTAGCAAAATGTATATATATATATATATATATATATATATATATATATATATATATATATACATATTCTCTCTTTCCCCATTGTCTCTATCAAAATAAAGTGTAAAAGAGCTCCCAAAAATGTAAATTAAAATACATCACATTGTTCATGTATTAACGATAAACTGCCTTTTAAAGAACATGAACGTTTTTGAAGGACTGCACAATGATTAAGAAGCACTATATATTTTAATTGATTAGTAATGAACACACTAAAAACATATCAATAACATATTAGTTACATAGGTACTACGTATTTGAAAAAAGGGATGTATAGTTACAAATTTGGTTGCATTCAGGTCATATTCAGTTGCTCCTACTGTAAATGTAACTAATGGTCAGTAATTACACATTTGAAAGTCACTTACATTTCCCTATTACAAAAATGTGAGCTTGTTAAACGCAATTACAATTTGAATCCACACGTAAAACCAGGATGGTAAATATGCTGGGAGCTGGTAAAATACTCGGAACAAAGCACACCCTGTCTCTTCATGCAGTGGGCTAAGTGACAGAGAGTGTTTTTCTGTACCCTGGGGTGACTAACAGAAATGCTCAGTGGGTCTAAAGACAGATTGGTGTACGATAACTGCTCCATTCTTTTGGCTACATGTTGACAAGTTGTTGGACAATCAATAGAGGGGACTATTGACCCACTGAGCTTCTCTGAATAGTCACCCCAGGGTACAGAAAAACACTGTGTTAATTAGCCCCCTATAGAAAGAGTTCAACTACCAGTGAAGTTCCATTGTGGAAAAGGGAATATGTAATTCTGCATAAATTAAAATGTGGCAGTGATACAGGATGGATTGGCAGTTCAGTGTTGTCTAAATAAAGATTGCTTTAATAGCTACATAAAAAGGTGCATATTTCTGGCTTGCTTCATATGATACCTCTTGAGTCACAGTTTGGCAGCGAGCAATACATTTTTGTTACACAAATTACACAAATTGATTTGCCCTAGAATATTTTACAGATTGGATTCCGAATAACATTCTATATCCATACGGGCCATAGTCAAAACGAATGCACTATGTGGTAAAGACAGCCATTTGGGATACATACAAAATGTAATACATCATTTCCCAAACTAGAAGTCAAGACCCCATGTAGAGTGAACTGATTGGAAAATGGGGTCCCATGAATAACTGTCTCTTACCTACAGCAGCCGTGAAATGAGGCTGCTTTAAAACGACTGGTTTCTGTTTTTATTTCTAACTGTGGCTTTAACCTTTAAAGTGTTGAATATAAAAAAAACCTGTCACCATGTCTATTAGGAATTGTGTGTCACAATCAATAAGAAAAGGCAGGATCAGGCATTAAATCAATCAGGGATCTTTTTTTGAGTAACAGACTATATCAAACCAGGTTTTACATACACCAATCAGCCATACCATTATGACCACTGACAGGTGAAGTGAATGACACTGATTATCTTGTTATCAGTGAGTGGGATATATTAGGCAGCAAGTGAACATTCTGTCCTCAAAGTTGATGTGTAAGAAACAGGAAAAATGGACAAGCGTAAGAATCTCTGGGACTTTCAAAGATGCCAAACTGTGATGGCAGACGACTAGGTCAGAGCATCTTCAAAACTGCAGCCCTTGTGGGGTGTCCCCGGTCTTGAGTGGTCAGAACCTGTAAAAAGTGGTCCAAAGAAGGAAAAGTTGTGAACCGGCGACAGGTTCATGGGTGGCCAGGGCTGGCTGATGCATGTAGGGAGCGAAGGCTGGCCCGTGTGGTCCGATCCAACAGACAAACTACTGTAGTTCATATTATATATTATTATATAGAAAGTGGCATGTGAGCCTTTGAACTGTATCACTGAGCAATGAAAGAAGGTGGCCTGGTCTGATGAATCACTTTCCCTTTAACATCACGTGTATGGCCAGGTGCATGTGCGTTGCTTACCTGGAGAACACATGGCACCAGGATGCACTATGGGAAGGAGACAAGCCGGCAGGGGCAGTGTGATGCTTTGAGCAATGTTCTTACGGGGAAACCTTAGGTCCTGCCAATCATGTGGATGTTACTTTGACACATACCGCCTACATTGTTGCAGACCATGTGCACCCTTTCATGGCAACGCTATTCCCTGACGGCATTGGCCTATTTCAGTAGGATAATACACTCTGCTACAAAGGAAAAATGGTTCAGGAATGTTTTGAGGAACACAAATATTAGTTCAAGTTGTTGCTCTGGCCTTTAATTCCCCAGATCTCAATCCAATCGAGCTTCTGTGGGATGTGATGGACATACAAGTCCGATCCATAGAGGCCCCCAATTTACAGGATTAAAGGATCTCCTGCCAACATCTTGGTGTCAGATACCACAGAACACCTTCAGAGGTCCAGTGGAGTCCATGCCTCAACGGGTCAGGTCTGTTTTTGACTAACTCTGAACAAAGGACAATAGATAGGATGTGTTGCCTGTTACTGATGGGCCCCATACATCCTGTCCATACCTTCTTCTAGGAATTGCACATGTGACTGTAATAGGCTTGATGGATAGGACCATTTACCATAGGTTGGAACATACCATACAAGGGTCTTTTGTAGGATAAACCTTTCTTATTGGAGGGTATTTGACTGTGTAATGGATGGTTATGACCATTGATTGCCTCTCATGTGTCCTGGTATAAAGATTGTGTTCACTTTGTATTGATTGGAGAGAAAAAGTAAAGAACCATGGAAGCTTAACATCGTTGTCTCATGCTTAATAAATATGTCTCTCCCCTGACTTCTGGTTGCATTAATTTTGTTCATGGATATCAAATGGATGGAAACTGACAATAGGCCTATCCAAAGGTAAAATAAATAATGTTTACTATTGACATAACAGGTAATATATGTGAACACTGTAGGAGCTTATGGATGTTTAGCAAATGTGCTGTTCACTTTTTTCTTCAAATGTCACAGAAAATACATGGCCTTATAGGAAATATGTACAACTTGTCAGCAGGTCTACATTTCCTACATTGCCCATTTTACGGTAGCCTTTACATTTATATTGCCATGTAAGTCATTTAGCACTCTTTCATACAGAGCGACACAAGTTACAGTGTAGCCATCTGTAAATGGAAATGCCCATTGATATAAAGCAGTGGCAGTAAGTAAAGTGTGAATCATTGTGCATGGCTTGGTTCTACTTATTAACCCCCATGTAAATCTATTGGACTGTATGGACACTCTAATCCTTGTGAGATGCAGCCTGGCACTTTTGCGATTAACAAAATACTTTTTTAAACCTCACATTTTGGCCTGAATGTGTATTATTTTATGTGCAAAATCATTACAATAACTATCATACATTTATCATAAAATTCCAAGTTTGAAAACAGCACACACTGTACATGACAGAGTAGTACACAACTTTTGGGGTCCCGTTATGGCTCAATGGTGCCACTTTCCCAACTGGGGCAAAAAATCGTAGACTGCATCTTTAATCCTTCTTAAAAGTTAAAGCGGTCAAATAACACAGAAATACCAAACAAATGTGGTTCACCTTATCAAGGCAGCCGTGAAATATTCAAATTGTCATATTTAAGGCTTTAGAGGAATGCACTGCAAATGATTATAAGCTGAGGCTGAAATGCATCTGTTTGTTTCACATCCAGTGTATTAGGTTATAGAAATATAGTTTATATAAATAAGCAGTAGGCAAGAGGGAAAGGAAATGACCAAAAAGAATGAAAAGATTAAACAAATTTGTTCCTGCTTGTCTGTAATCCTCTTTGTGAATGTCTGAACAATATTCTTTTATTTGACAGAACACCAAGTCCAAAAATGTGGCCTAGGCTCAGACTGTTCTACCAGGCATAGAGGAGACATGAAGAGGGAGAGATATATGTAGACAGAGAGTGTTGGGGGTGACATAAGGAAAGGGAGATGCAGAAATGTAGAGAGATGTAGAGATGTAAATATGAAGAGATGGAGAGGGAGAGGGAGAAAGAGAGACAATAAATGGATCCAAATTTCATACCGTGTGCCGCATTCAATAGAACAGATCTTGTCAGAAAGACTGTAGATGTGTCCTGTGAAGGACACATGGAACCAAGATACTTCTGTACTCATCATATATTTGCCAAAATTAAATATTGTTTTCCAGTGCAAAAACAATAATTTTGTAAGTCATTCTGTTCGTGTTTTTGTCATTATGCAAAAAGGATATAGATTTGCACTTCACAAAATCTGTGTTCTAGGTATTCTGACGACACATCCAAGCCTTTACTCCGCCACTGGTTTCCTGGAGGGATGTTTGTCAGCTAATAAACCACCAGGATCAAGGAAGATTCGGCAGCAAGGTTTTCCGTGTCTTTTCTTGCTCTAATGAATCCCTTAGGCAGGGTCAGGTGCCTATAAATACTAACAGCGATCATCAGTTGAGTGAGCATGTCCTCACATTACTTAACCTGACTGACTCCCAGTATAGAACCCATGATATTACTATTCAGTCTGTTGATGGGAGGCTCTCTATAAATGGAACCCATATTACTAGTCATCAGTCTGTTGATGGGAGGCTCTCTATAAATGGAACCCATATTACTAGTCAGTCTGTTGATGGGAGGCTCTCTATAAATGGAACCCATATTACTAGTCAGTCCGTTGATGGGAGGCTCTCTATAAATGGAACCCATATTACTAGTCAGTCAGTTGATGGTAGGCTTTCACTGTAAATGCGTTAGAGATTTGTTCCAAAGGGTTATAGGAATGAAATTGGAAAAACAAACAAAAACACAATCTGATTAAAACTACAGTAGTCAGAGTAAAACAATTTGCCTCCATATTTACATCTTAATATCCCCCTGGTTAGCTCAATCAGCAAAATTCCCCATTTACATGTTAATCATTTTGAACACAGTCTTATTCAAAATCACTAACAGGTAGATTGTTCATATTTGGATTGCCAGATGAGACAAGGATGGTCTTTGTAAGCACATTTGATCTTAATAAAGATGTTCCTCATTGTTCTCAGTGTAGAGAGCCACTATTGGAAAGTGTTTTAGGCTTTCCTTTCTAAACAATCCATTCACTCGAAAGCCACACTAATATCGTCTTTGCAGAAGTGAACAGAGATATTTACATTTTTCACTAATGCAAAAAATATTGCTATGCAATACAAATCATTATCGCTTCAATTACATGCAGAGGCTCAAAACCTATTAATCCACGAAGCCAATCCCCCTAGACTTCAAGGTGATGCACAAAAAGTCCTGGTGCTATGTCGATGACATTTCCATTGACCACTTATAGACCTTGTAAGATTAAAGCCTGGAAAATGAAAGTCTGTATGGAAAATCCAACCAATATGTTAATTAATTAACAGCACTACCAATTGAGCAACCAAACAATGTTCCAAATCACAAATAAATCTACTTCATCAGTCATGTGGTCAAATTGGGAATATCAGTAGGCAATGTCAACATATCAACCCCAGGCCTACATCAATCTTAGCAAACTAAAACAGAGCAAAAATAACCTTACCAAACACCATTAACTTACAGCATGGAGACTTTTGCGAGTGAGAGGCCAATAGGTAGATCGTTCAAGTTTATTCTCTGTATTTACAGAGTAAGCATCTGTCTCGTTTTATATTTCACCCAGAGGTTGACTGTTTGCGAACATTCTCTCCTGGCAGTAAATGGAGTGTTATGAATGAGTTTGACAAGAGACACCTGTTTTCATTGTAACACCTGTTGAATTTTCCACTCGGTTAAATCCTTATTAATACCTAATTAAATGATTCTACTCTGTTCAACAATTACGAATAAGCTAATTAATTGATTCAACTCTGTTAAATAATTATCAATAAGTCATTAACTGGTTCTACTCTGTTAAATCATTATTATTAATTTTGTCTGGACTGTCACTGAGTGAGGTAGGGACATCAGAAAGAGATCAAATAAAGCATCTCATTAGTGAGTATGTGTTTGTATGTGTATCTTCTGTTGTTCCAAATGTATTTACCCACCCCAATATTACTGTTCTGAGTTTGCTCACACACACACACACACACACACACACACACACACACACACACACACACACACACACACACACTGTGTCCTCATCTGCTGATGTGTCAGGTCACAGTGTTGTTTGACTGGAAATTATCCAGCTTGGTGCTTGGGATATGATCCCATTATAGCCCCTATGTCTTCTAGTGGACCAATGGCCAGCCTCCATTTCTCCATCCACCCCATGATCCTACTACAGCCTGTATCTCTTCTACTGGATTCTCCCTCACTACCCCCCCTCCTTTGCCTCTCCGAGTTATCACCATCAGTTTGTGTGTGTGTGTGTGTGTGTGTGTGTGTGTGTGTGTGTGTGGAGGAGCCTCATCTTTAGTCCCAGGACTCCATTTCATTATAGCTCAGTAATTAGGTGATGGACAGAAACTCAAACAGATCTTCAATGTAAGTCTAGAAGAAAGTGTTTGCCTCAAGACTGGGAGGGAAGCCAAAGTCATTCTGCTACCCAAGAATAGCAAAGCACCCTTTATTGGTTCAAACAGGCAACCAATCTGCCATCCTGTTGCACCAAATACAATGTTATTTCACAGAAAAACTGACTGTCAGCATGCCGACAGGTAGGAGAACTCAGCAGGCTTGGCCCTAGACACATGACTGGCAGAAAGAAATTCACACAAAGAATATAGTGGGACTCAGTTTTTTGACATTTGAGTTGAGAACATTTTGCAAAAATGAATGAAGGCGTAGCTGGTATGGATGTACATCTTGTGCCATTTAAAGGTTTAAAAGTTACCCACCTAATAGAACACAGAGTGTCTTTTTCAACTGTAGCCTCTCGCTAGCCCTGCTGATTGTGGACTACCACCGGTTAATGGATTAGGACCTTTTTAGGACTGTTCTTCTCTTTTTACAAATGGCACTCCACTAACCAAGAATAAAGCCTCAGGATCAACATGAGATATGTCGGCTAAAACATAAAAAATAAATACATTTTGCAATGGCTATCTAGCAATAAGCTGCCGAAAACATTGACAATTGAATTTGGGATGAGGACTAATCTAGATCTGTTGTCGAAACATTGTGATTAAGTGATTAAGAACGTGGAGGAAGCTGACAGTGAATGTACTCAATGGTGGCTGATATTCAAAAGTGGGCTGACGTGGTGACATTTCCTCTGCTATTTTGCTATCTCTGTAAACCAGAGAAGTCCTATAGGCCCTAGCTCTGCGCAACCTGGCCTTCTGCCCAGTTGGTCCAGTTCTATAATGAGGGTGACAGACCAATTGCAGCTGACCCCGAACAGAGCTTCAGGAATAACAATTAGATGCAGAAACATGGAGGGCCAATGTAGACGTGAATTAGGGAATGACAGTCTCTGTTGGTCTTCATGTAGATGTGTTCACGTTGCTGAACTGTCTGTCCAGGCATTTAACTCACAATTATGGAAAACCATCTGTCTCACACAACGCATCCAGACAGATGATTCTTCATAGCCACCAAGTCCAGAACAGAAGACACAATCGTCTGGTATATGTCAATCAAAATGGTGTAGCCTGAGAAACACGCTGGCAATTGGCCTGTTTCGCTCAGACACATAAAGCCTTAGATGTAGATGAATCCGTCCCAAGTCATCAGTGGCAGTTGTCTTGTCACACAGACAATTGTAACAGAAAAAAGAAACTCAGGAGTCTCTGGAGCACATGGATGTGTTAAGTTTTGCTGTAAGTTGCCCACAAGCGATACCTGCCAAAGTTAAATTAAGGAGTCAGTGGAAAATCACTCTCATCAGGTGCACTTACAAATACATTCCTCTAAAACATAGCAAAAAAAGCGGTGTATAGACAAGGTGGTGTTTGCAGCAATATTAGTCAGGTAATGTAGCCGTAATTACATGGGAGTAATTACATATTAGTCATTGAGCAGATGCTCTTATCCAGCACCACTTACAGTAGAAATTTGTGTTTAGAAGTTCACAATGTCAGATGTTTGAACTTTGAAGCTCAGAGGTTAAAAAAATAGACTTTTTCTGTTACTGGGCTGATACTCTCTGAACTGGGTCTCCTGTGTCACTGATGTAGCAATGGCAGAAGAAGGAGCCCGGATGCTGGGAGCACAGTGATCCTCTCCTACATCTTGCACATTGTATAGCCTCAGGCATTTTTCACTCAAACATTTTCAGTAAGTTGAACTCAAAGTTGGTGATATGATACTAATGACTCAAATTGTCTGGGTGACACTGACGTTAACTCAAATGTTTGAAATCTGAAAGGAAAATATTAGAATTGTTTTAATATAAATTTTTTGCCATGTCCATTGACTGAATCATCTTAGCTACACAAAGATCAAACACATACATTTTTATAATCAATTATGTAGGTCTTTGTTTTTTACAACAGTTACTGAAATATTGCTCCAATTAATTCAAAATTCCATCTTGCCGTTGAACACTGGATTCTGGACACATTGCCTGCCTGTGCCTTGCAGGTAGGGCTGCACAATTCTGATTATGTTCTGGTAATGGTTTCCCGGAATCTCAGAATAGATGCTGTTATTCGTAGGAAAGTTTTAGGTATTTAGCACCAATGACTTTGGTCAAAATAAAGCTCTAGGGCATCTGTAATGTATTGCAAGTTGAACATTGGTCTAGGGAGTCACACTCAACTAAGGACTGCTGGTGAGTTCAATAACCATGTCTCTGTCATTAACATGTACAGTCATGGGTGGCAACCCATGAAAGGGCAATGCATACTGGGTAATTATATTGGAGACGTGATTTATTGTATTACGCAATTATTTTAAGCAAATACTCAAATCTGGATCCCATAAGTCTTAACTGCCTTTCGTAATCACTACAAAACAATTTTAATTACCTACCTATACTCAAATATTTTCAGTGCAGCCACTTTCCTCTAACGTTTTGAGTAATATGAACAAACTGGAGTTTACAGTGCAATGAAAGAACCCCTGGGAGGAAACGACCATGTCTTTCATGACACTTATATTCACCCACAGTACGACTTATACCTGCCCTGAAGCTGCAGGATTAAATTCTAAGCCTTGAATACAAAATTCCATGTACACAGCCACACACATGCGCACGCACATCCATAAAACCAAACAAACCCAGATAAATGATGACCACTACACATAATTTTGAAAAGCTCATCCTTTCTGCCTCTGTTACCTTGTTAAATTTTCCTGCATTGGTATATATATATTTATATATATATATATCCTATTTTTCATACTTGCCAAGGGGGGAAATGGTGTGTGTCTTACATAATAACCATAAACATGAAAGAACAGAAACGGATATTGAAGCCGTCCATAGGGTATTCCTTCCTGCAGCCCTGACTTAAGACATCAGAAAGTGAAGCCTCATAATTGGCTCTCACCCCGGGGACGTGTACACTGTAATGGTCTCTGATTGGTCATTTGTTCAAGCAAATGTTTCTCATCTGTCTCCACGGGTCCAGTTCATGACTACCTATGGACCTCTTCTGGCTACGTCTCCCTAGAAATTGGACAGAAACGGTGAAAACGTGCGTGCGGGCCTGCGTAAACGGGGCTGTGCACGCGTGTGTGTTTGTGTTGATTTAAAAGCTCTCCTCAACCTCTCCTCAACCTCTCCCTGGTGGTCTGATAAACCCTCCTCCGCTGCTGTAAGGCTATAACTTCTGCTGGCACGACGGGCACATTGAGTACAGCAGCTGTCATTAGTTACAATGCATTACATCACTATGGGGAACCTCGGAAATGTTATTCTGTATTGCTGGGATGCTGCCAGAGGAAGAGTCTCCGTGAAAGGTTGTCAGCTGACAGGCTGCATTCCAAATAACGTCCTCTACCATGAATTCCTACGTCGTGGATGACTTAGTCCTCTCAAACCTAGTGCACTACGCAGGGTCTAGGTTGCTTTTTGGGACGTGCTGTCCGGCACTCCGTAGACAACGGTCCGACCGCGACCTTGGTACCGCTGGCTAAAAGCTACTCAGCTCAGCCCCAAAGGACCAGACCAGTGGATTGGCTTATGGCCACACGGCTGAGCCCAAAGTAGCAGACCAGTGAAGTGGTCCAACCAACCAACCTCCTGCTGTTGGTGGTGATGTACGGCAACTTGGGACACGTCTCTGCTGAGTTAGTCATTTTCCCCGTATGCACTCCTTCGCTATGGCTGCTATATTTCTTCTGTGCCCTTGAGCTGACTTTGGGCTGAATGGGTTGGCTAAGGAATATATACATGCATAAGTTATTCAGTGAATATGTTACGTTTTTAAGTATCCATACCACCATAGCTTAATGTATTGAATGTAGAAAAAACACGCTGTTGCTATATTATTTTCATGTCAAGATGGAGTACAATGAGAATACTCGGAATCGTTTTTTCAGGACAATTACAGTTCGTTTAAAAATCAATATATCATTATTTAAACCTTCACATGGTCATTAATTGGTCCTCGGGGCTTAGGCTTCCACCAGATAAGAGGCTTCCACCACATGCTGCCCATTCCACACCAAGCAAACCTGGCCAAAACCAGGAGGACATGTGGCATGGAGACCAAAGGGCAAGCACGGGAAGTCATGTAGAGACAAGCTCCCCTTTCTAACACTGGCAGGGACTCACTAATACACGTTTCACACTGCTGTAAACCAACTTAGCTAAGCCACGGGTCTGATCCTCTAAATTCAACCTCAACAGTTGGTAAAGCCTTACTGGAAAGGATGTGAAACAAAGAAATAACAATGTACATTTTAGTCATTTAGGAGATACTCTTACCCAGAGAGACTTGCGGTTAGTTGGCACAGTGGAATGACAAGTAAATGAGACATGGAGAAAATGTACTCCCTTTCAAAGACTGCCGTCTTCTCTACACCTGGCACGGCCCTCATTGTGACAGGAGGCAGGGCCACAGAACGGGCAGATGACAGCGCCATGGGATATGGGCAAAGGGTAAGGATCCCAACACCCACATCCATGTGGGGAGAGGTAAGCAAAAGACAGGAAGGAGTGAGTGACTTAAGAGTATGTAAAATAACTCCCCCCACCATCCCCGACCTGTGCCTTTCATGAACTAATGCTTGCATGTTTGTTTTTGCTATTTTTTTATCTCCCAGAAGACTTTGCTGACAACCACTTCATTGGGTTAAATATTCTCTATTATTGCTGAGTTGTGCGGTTGTCCCAACTAGCTTTAATAAGATTAATAGAATAACTAAGAGTGGCTCTGGATGAGAGGGTCGGATAAATGCAAATGTAAAGTACAAAAAGACATGAGCGCAGGCTTTTACTTTTGGCAAAGTCCTGTTCAACATAATCCTGTTAAATACAGTCATGTTCAATATACAGTAGTCCTGTTCAACATTGTTCTTTTCAATACAATCCTGTTCAACATACAGTAGTTCTGTTCAACATTGGCCTCTTCAACATGTTCAATACAGTCCTGTCCAACATAATTACATTCTACCTTTAAGGTTTCTCTTTATTGTGAGTAGCTGGATGTAGGCCTTTATTATTTCTCTTTAATGGTGCTTATCAAAGTTTACAGCAAGAGGATGCATCCCCACAATGTTCTAACAATGCGACTGTATAGAAGCTAATTAGAACAGTTTGTTTGTTTCTCTTGGGCTCTGTCTCTGATGAAGTCAGCATGCTCAAGCTAATAGCTAACAGTGTCTTTGACACAAAAACATAGGAGAAAAACAGCAGGTTATGACCGAGGGTCTAATGGAGGACAGGTGCTGTGTGGAGACGTTTTCATGTTTTCTACAATACTCCTTTGCAGAAAGGACCAGAGTACAACTACTAATTATGAAACCCAGCAGGTGTGCAGGTAGAAGCCACAAAGGTAATTCTCATTCTGCCCTTAGGGTATTAATTTAATTTGGAACATGGAACATGTGCTACTGTAAACTGAGATATGAAGGATGAATTTCCATAGGCAGCTTAACTCTGATATATTCTCAACTAATGTGTCTCTTAAACATTCAGGTCAAGTCTGAAAAAATGGTCTAAATTCAAAGCTTGTGTGAATATAAAATGCACCTGTTTGAAACTACTGGACCTACGTAAATACAAGGGTGGCCTGCCTAGAATACTTCTATCTCTATACTATCTGTAATTCATTTGTCACATGTGATACCCATAACTGCGATTGGTAAACCAGGAAGTGTGTTTCAAGAGATGGCAAAGTCTATACTTCATCTGTTCGTTACTATTCCATCATTCAGAGTGCTTGTCATTGCAATTATGATGTTCCTTTACCCATTCAATACATGTTGATCGCTTAACGAACTGCTGCAGGAAACCAAACCAGGGTAACGAACTGAATATGCAACCTGGTCTCCTTTGAGTACGCAAACTATTACACTATATCTACAGAATCTGATTTCATATGATATGTTACATTAGGTTACATTACAATGCCCTACCAAAACATATAATACATTACAAGTTGACTAAAACATAACATATGTTAGAAATGATACTAAAATGTTTACACAAAACATTTAAGCTGTGCATCACGGTACTGGGGTTATGGTTAAGGTTTGGGTTATGGTTATAAAAAAATCACTGCAACATATTGTAGTGGCCTCTCTAACATCACTACTCACCGCCCCCCAACAGGAAGTCCCTATTTGGAGCAATGGGTAGCGCATCCATCTGCGGAGGTGAAGTACGTGCATTCAAAATGAAGCCTGACAATTGTTGCTTTTTGGATTATTATTCTGGATTATTAGTCAACCGTTGCTTCAGCTAACATAATGTTTTGCGAATTCGTCGGTCAAATATTTTTGCGAAATAGTTGACGTATTCCCATAAGTCCTGGTTGCAACATGAATGTTCTATATGTTCATGAATCACTAAACGCCCTGGAATGGTTGTAACAGGAAATGTGTGCAATAGCCTGGGGACGAGATTACACATATGGAGACGCAGGGAAGCTCTCGCTTGGATGATCATCTGGATTTGATGTGTCTTTCTCCCGGTATGCATAGTAGTGAAAGAAATGTGTAAAAGCATTAGGGAGTCTTGGCTTAGCAATGACATTAAGTCATTGCCTTCCTGCATCATTAATAGAGGACTGACAGGTGTTTGGGAGGGAGTGGTTCCATTTCTCCCAGTTTATGTGGTAAACAGGAAGAAATGGGAAACAGCTGATCAAAGCAGCTTGAAATAATTGAGTGTGGTTCCTTAAGAAACTCAGATGTAAAGCAGCAATCGTGTCAACACAACTGTTGAGTCAGTTTGGCAGGTAGATGTAGAACCTAAGATATGAGATACTCACTCCTCGGCCTCAAATGAGCGCGATAGTATATCTTAAACATCCACATTTTTCAATACCAATAGAGATGCTGTGAGACTGAGGACGCATTCATAGGAATGACCTGGAAAGAATTACAGACAACTGCTTTGCTCAGTGACAAGGAGAACTGATCTTTCAGTTACTGGTCAGATGCTCTAACCACTAAATTATCAGAGGAGATTATAATGTGTCTCTGTGACGAACTGGTCGTAGGTTCAAATCAGGTGGGTGCAGAATTGGAAGCAATTCAGCAATGCGATGTCCTTGAGAAAAAAGAGAAAGGAGAAAAGAGAGGGGGAGATGCAGAGAAATGAAAAGAAATTAGAGCAATAGAAAGTACATATAGACTGAGCAGGTAACAGCGATTTGTAATGTTCAATTGGTGGGACTCATGCTGTGAGGTGAAATAAATGACAACAACCAGCGCTGGCAGGAAAGGAGCACAGCATTCTGATATGGCATCTACACCTCCTTCTGCCATGTCCCCTCTAACGGATGACTTATCCAGTCAGGGAAGACAAGGTGGACATTAATCTTGTTCTGGAGGCAGATCTGTGATTATATGACTGGTTGAGTTAATGTTGAGGTCAGAGCTTGCATTTTAAATTTGCGGCATGGTCTAAGATGACATTTGACCAGAGTTAGTGCTTGTTTGTTGTTGTCGGTACACAAACACACCCATAAAATACATAACAATACAGTTTACAAATAATAGGGAAAATGCAGTACTTAGTTCGCTGAGTCAATTATTGGTAGAAACACCATTAGCAGTGATTATAGCTTGAAGTCTTCTTGGGTATTTCAAAATGTGGTTCGCATATTTGGATTTTGGAATGATTCCCCATTCGTTGTGGCAAATTGTCTGAATCACTGTCATGTGTTGTGTCAAAGAATGGCAATCTACATGTCTTTCTAACTACACTGGTATTCAAATCTGGGACACTCAAGCACTTTCATATTCTTGTTCAGGATGGTTTTTCATTGTTGGTTTGATTGTAATTCTGGAGTCATTGTTCTGTTAAATGGAAACCCTTTCCCCAGTTTAAAATAATTTACGCTCTGAACCAGACTCATGAAATAATTGTCTGTATTTGTCTCCATTCATTGTTCCTTCAATCCTGAAAAGTTTCCTAATTCCTACTGCTAAAAACCATCACAATAGCATGATTCTGCCACCACCATGCTTCACCATAGGTGATCTGATTTTAATGTTTTTATTTATGCCCCAGATTTATATATTCATCCCACCTAACCAATCTTTTACCTTTTTGCTCATATTACTTTTTTTCACACCCAGGCATCCTGTCATGAGCCTGTATCTCAGGACCGGATTCAGTCTAGTTTAGATTGGTTAAAGGATGCAGAGATTTTTTTTTACTACTGACAGGTTCTCCCATCTCAGCCAAGGAACTTGGTAGTTATTTAGTTGTAATGGGCTTCTGAATCACACTCCAAAAAGAGTCTGGGTGGTTCCATATGTAGTTCTATAATGATGGTACTCTAAAAGTAGCTTTACTATCTTCCCTAGGCTAGATATACATCGATGAGCCAAACAATTATGCTACTGCCAAATATGATACAGGTGCAATTACTTCCCAAGGTAAATGGCACACATGCACATTGCCATCCACATAATATAAAACAAAATGGGACTTAGAATGTAGACCCATACGCAGCAGGGTGCTATGCACAGTATAAATCTCAACAAGTCCCCTTCATTTAATGTACAGTGCCAGAGCAAAGGGCTAAAATAGTGTGGCACAAAAACTGACAGTCAACATATAGATGAATATACATTTATACAGTGGCCTTGATATACATGTAAACATTTGCATGAACAGAAAACTCAGTATTTACATGAATGTACAGTACATGTCAAAATAAACATTCCCATACAGTTAGGTCCAGTAATAATTGGAGGCCAACACAAGCTGTGTTATTTTGCTGTTCACTCAAATATATTCAAGTTACAGTTAAATATTGATTGAGCTTAGAGTGCAGTCTCTCAGCTTTAGTTTGAGGGTATTTACATCCAAATTGGAAGAAGGGTATAGGAATTACAGCTCTTAAATATGTAGCCCCCTCTTTTTCAAGGGACCAAAAGTAATTGGACAACTGAATCAAAAGCTTTATCATGGACGGGTGTGGACAACTGCTTCGTTATTTCTTCATCAATTAAGCAGGTAAAAATCTGGGGTTGATTCCAGGTGTGGCATTCACATTTGGAAGTTGTTGCTGTGAACCTACAACATGTGGTCAAAGGAGCGAGTGAAACAAGCCATCCTTAGGCTGCAAAAAAAGAAAATCCATCAAAGGAACATTGGGAGTGGCAAAATCAACAGTTCGATACATTCTGAGAAAAACAAAACACATTGGTGAGCTCTAAAAGGCTGGGCATCTATGGAAAACAACACTGGTGGATGATCGTAGAATTCTTTCCATGGTAAATAAAAAGCTCTTCTCATCATCCAGCCAAGTGTAGAACACTCTCCAGGAGGTAGGCATATCATTATCCAAGTCTACCAGAAATAGAAGTCTTCACAAGGGCAAATACAGAGGGTTCATCAAAAAGTTAAAATCATTCATAAGCCTCAAGAATTGAAAGGCCAGATAAGACTTTGAATTAGACAGCCAAAAACATCTAAAAAAGTTGGCCCAGTTCTGGAACAGCATTCTTTGGACAGGTGAAACTAAGATCAATGGGAAGAAAAAAGTATGGAGAAGTCTTGGAATGGCTTGTGATCCAAAGCGTACCACATCATTTGTAAAACACGGTGGAGGCAGTGTGATGGCATGGGGTGTATAGGTCTGCTCAGACACAAATCAATTCCGCAAAGTATATTGGACGGCGCTTCACTTTACAGATGGACAATGACCCAAAACATACTGTGAATGCAACCCGGGAGCTTTTTAAGGCACAGAAGTGGAATATTCTGAAATGGCCAAGTCAATCACATCCCAATCAAGCATGCATTTCACTTTCATACCCACGAACAGACAACAACTGAAAACAGCTGCAGTAAAGGCCTGGCAAAGCAGGAAACCTAGAATTTAGTGATATCCATGTTAATTTGTCAAATTACATTTGAGCCCCTGAAATAAAGGGACTGTGTATGAAAACTCTTAAACGTTTCATACGATATTTTTGTTCAACCCCTTGAATTAAAGCTGAAAGTCTTCACTTCGATTGCATCTTGATTGTTTCATTTCAAAACCATTGTGGTGGTGTACACAGGCAAAATAATGAAAATTGTGTCAGTGTCCAAATATTAGTACACATTTATATAAATGTCATTATACATTTTAAAATACATGTTGTTATAATTATTAATAGACACATTAATACGCATGTACACTATATTCACACAATAAAATGCACAATAATACACACCGATCTGCCATGACATTATGACCACTGACAGGTGAAGTGAATAGCACTGATTATCATGTTATCATGGCACCTGTCAATGGGCGGGATACATTCAGCAGCAAGTGAACATTCTGTGCTTGAAGTTGATGTGTTTGAAGAAGGAATGGGCAAGCGTAAGGATCTGAGGGACTCTGACAAGGGCCAAATTATGATGGCTAGATGACTGGGTCAGTGCATCTCCAAAACTGCAGCCCTTATGGGGTGCTCCCAGTCTGCAGTGGTCAGTACAGTACCTATCAGAAGTGGTCCAAGGAAGGAAATACGGTGAACCGGCGACAGGGTCATGGGTGGCCACGGCCCATTGATTCACGTAGGGAACGAAGGCTGGTCTGTGTGGTCCGATCCAACAGACGAGCTACTGTAGCACAAATTGCTAAAAGAGTTCATTCTGATACGCATAGAAAGGTGTCAGAACAGAGTGCATGGCAGTTGGCTGAATATGGTGCTGCGTGGCCGCAGACGCAAACCCCTGTCCAGCTGAAAGCACCTACAATGGTCACATTGTTCAATAGGCACATTGTCCTTTTACATCTCATGGATGGCTGGGTGAATGTGTGTTGCATACCAGGAGAACACATGGCACCAGGATGCACTATGACAAGGATGCAAGCCGACGGAGGCAGTGTGATAGTTTGGGCAATGTTCTTTTGGGAAACCTTGGGTCCTGCCTGTCATGTGGATGTTAATTTGACACGTGCCATCTACCTAAGCAGTGTTGCAGACCATGTGCACCCTATCCTGGCAACGGTATTCCCTGATGGCATTGGCCTCATTCAGCAGGACAATGCACCTTGTCACAAAGCAAAAATGTTTCAGGAATGGTTTGAAGGACACAACAACGAGTTCAAGGTGTTAATTTGGCCTCCAAATTTCAATCCAATCAACCATCTGTGGGATGTGTTGGACAAACAGATCCGATCCATGGAGGCCCCACCTCGCAACTTACAGGACTGCTAATGTCTTGGTGCCAGATACCACAGCACACCTTCAGAGGTCCAGTGGAGTCTATGCCTCAATGGGTCAGGTCTGTTTTGGCGGCAAGAGGGGGACCTACACAATGATAGGCAGGTGATCATAATGTTATGGCTGAACAGTGTATGTCAGTATATAAATAATTTCCAGGTCAATTTACAAATTAATATACAACAATATAAAGATATTGTACACGTAAATATAAGCAGACTATAAATGTCAACATATATGTTGATACACAAAAAGAACATCTGGCAGAATTGCCCTAGAGGCAACTCCTAATCAAATTTTTGGCAGTGTTCTAAATTATTCCACAAGTAAAAGATCAAGTACAACACTAACATGAATAATTTGACATCTAACACTGGACTAGTTATTTTAATTACCGCAATTAAATTGTTATGGTAGTATGACAGCATCAAAACAACTATGAGGCACTTATACAAAAAAGAATTCGTCTGATTGCAGTGATGCTTCTGGGAGCACCGCTAGTTCAATTAACCAGCATTTGAACTGTGAGTACAATGAGTCCCTCAGACAACAGAAGATATTTTATCCAGAGGTCTTGTTGTGTGCCCACCAATTACAGGCCTTCTGCAGAGTTTATTGCTGTGGTAATCACTTGTCTGTGGCATCCTCTTTGCGGCACACATCCTGTCTAATAACATTAGGACAAATGGTCTGATTGGTTGATTAACCAGTCTGCTGTAACTTCCGTAAGCCAGGCTCCGGGTTTCCATAAGCCAGCTATTGCCGGCTTCAGGCTGACATAAAAAACCAAAAGCCAGTAAAATTATTGTCTGAAAGCAAATCTGTCTGGGAGAAAAAAACATTAATCGCGAAGTTTACAAAATGTCCAAATGATGTGCTAAGTCCTTACAGCATGCTTCACTGACTGGGCAAGACAGTAAAGATTTATCTCAAGTTACAGTGTGCTCATGGATAGGGTGCCCTGACAAAATCCAAGTTAAAAAGGCCTCAAGATCATGTCTTTGGGAGGAAAAAAATAACCAGGCTAATGTTCATCGCAAGCTGCTCGAAGGAGATGTGCAGTTTTGATTCCCCAACAGCAGTATCCAAGCTCCACCAAAATTGTGGATGCTCAGATGTTATGCTAAATAACGCTGTGTAATTGCAATGAGTTGTGTGCAGGGAAAACAAAGCACTCACCCACTCTCGTTGCATGTGTTTCACACCGACTACGTTAACGTTGACATGCAAGAAACACTCTGGGCTAACTGACCAAAACCTGGTGCAAGAGCCCTTAAAACCAGAGTATGATGACACGACCCTGGTTTTGAGGCAATTGTCATTGGTTTTGGCTGGGTAAAATTGCTGCCTCCTCAGTTCTAGAGAAAATGTATTTGCCTATAAAAATCGGTGTGTTTTGTTACCTAATAGGCTGTTTAGGTTTCAGAATGTTCAAACCGCTTGTACGTGTTACTGTGTAGG
Source organism: Esox niger (assembly GCA_016801105.1). Classification (NCBI taxonomy): domain Eukaryota; kingdom Metazoa; phylum Chordata; class Actinopteri; order Esociformes; family Esocidae; genus Esox; species Esox niger. Next base: position 51,464 of record JACXGJ010001144.1, on the reverse strand, counting down.
CTATGGGTGTATTTCTCTATTAAAAAATGTATGATATAGCAGTGAAAATGGCTTGGAAATGTTTTGCTCTAAATAACAATTTGTTATGTCCAAACATTGTGTTCTATGTTATTTTATTGTATGAATATCTTGGCTTACATTTGAAAATAATTACATAGAACTAAAAGCATTTTTGTAGTTTTAAAATGTCTGAAAATGTTTCAAATGTCCAGGAAAATAAAATGCTGTAGGGTACTCTGACCTACAAAAATCTCTCTTAATAGAAACCCTGTGACCGTGTAAAAGGTGACATTTCATTCCAGTTTCAACTTTATTGCAGAGGGCTGAAGGGGTTTTCCTTAACAAAAATATCAGTACATAGCTCCAATCATTTGCGAGTGCTTGGGGTATTGTTGCCACATGCATGACCAGTCTAGGCCATAAAAACATGGTACTTTGTCAATTGCCACTGGCCTCTTGGCAAGATACCTTCCACCAAAGGATATGACAGACCTTTAATTGAAACATGTTTTATTATTGGTTACACCTTTAGGAATGGTTTAAACACTTCTCTATTCATGACTATAGATAATAATTTGTATTTGTAATATATAGTTTCAATCAACAATGAATACAAAAAGAGCATGGGGGTTATTTAAACAAAACAAATAATGTATAGGCCTGAAACTCTGACTTGACAATATGTGGAAAAAGTTGAAGGATGTATAGATACTTTCTTCAGGGAGACAAGTGCCATTCCAATAAATTCGTTTTGGCCTTAAGCCAGCAATAGATAGTTTGGAGTATTTCATAACATGCTTAAGAATTTTTTTCATAATGCATTGTAGTCAAAAGTATGTGATGAGTAAGCAAAATGTGAAAACCAATTTTCCACATGGGCAAGGTCACATAAATTACCCCCCACCCCTTATAGAATTATAACTTATCTTCAAGAACTGCTAAAACCACAACATTTACCAAGCTGTCGCTCCAGACAAAAACTGATTTGCTTGCTCAACAGTAATCAATAGAATGCACAGATGAATCCCTAACATCAATACTATGTGTAAATCAGTGGAACTAAGATAAGTCGCTGCTTCTACATTAGCGTTTTTTGCTCTGCTTATGACTTAACTGATCTGAACATGAAACATCTTATACTGTATCTGTATAAGGACAGGTTTATTGCAGACAACCAATATATAAAAACACAACCCCTTTCCTACTGGTTGACTCAAGGGAATTATTCTCTCACATCAGTATCTAAATAGCAACATGGGTAAGTTTTCCTTTGAACAATAGATTGAGTCCTGATTTTGTGAATTTGGGCTGGTGAATGGTACAGAGGTACAATCATTGCTTTACAGTTAGCTGTGCCATTGGCCAACCAGGTTCCAAATCCAACTCATGGAATTGCCCCAGGACTACTGAGGAGGTCTGTGCAATTGGCCCAAGTTGCTCTAGTGACTATACGTAGCAGCTTTGGAGCCTTTCACCTCAATCATGTATTTTTGGCCAGAGAATCTGTTCCTCCAGCATATAGGAATTCAGGCCTTAACTGCCTGGTTGAGCAACCAGCGTGACAAGAAGTAGAATGACATCATATATGCTTCAGAACACGTGTAGATTTCGACATTTCCCAGTCCCCTAACAGCTACAGTGACGGAGTACTACGTTAATCATGATTTGGATATCAGAGAAGGGCCAGCCGCATTTGAGAGAGACCAAAATTATCTTTCAAAAAGGTCTAGAACGATTGTTAGTCAGACTGTATGAAGATACGAAAATAATGCTTTTCCAAAGGAAGTCACACTTTATATCACAGAAATGTTACCAATGCCTTGTATCCCATAATTGGCCAAATGTACTTGTGTGTTTCAGGGATTACCACACGTCATGAGTAAAAATACACCCGTAAGTCCAACGATCGACACACAAAACTGGTAATTTCAGTTCACTGCCCAATTCATTTGTTTATTCATTTAGCTTAACAAAATATATGATTATTCACTAGCATAGTTTCAGTATGGACAATTTTGTTCCTTAACTCACAACACAGTGAGGATATGGTGAAAAGCCCAGCAGTTTAGTGAGACCGGTGTCCCCTGAGCCCACAGAGAGCCAGATGGTACAACACTCATTAGGCATTGTCTCTGTCCAGATCTCCATTGGGCTTTGATAGCACCAGGGGAGAGATCCTGGTAGGCCTTGTGAATGGCAAAGCCTTTGGGTTACAAGACACTTATTGGGTGTGTATCTGGTGTGTCTTTTCTAAGATACAAACATGTGTTTTTTAAAGCTTTTTTAAGTTGGTCAACCTTAAGTAAAAATGAGTAGCCAGTGTGCTTTAAGCTGAGCGTTGGTTTGAATGCAAACTGGGATTGCTGAAGTTGGAGCGAATCAGAGGTGTCCTCTTACGGTTTGAAATGGGAGTGAGGTCTATTCTATTCAGAAGATTCAAATGATAAAGTTCATTTATAAATGTATACATAAAAAAGAAGTAAGACACCAGGAAACTCAGGTGCCCCATATCAGGGGTGTGACCCCTAAGCTGAGTATCCCTACTGTATCCCATTGTAACCTGGAAAGCATACATGCAGTACCAGTGCATCATGTCTATAACTGAGAGGACCCGGAACAGTTTGTTGCTACGACTTAAACATGACGACACAATAATTACTCAATAGCTACCTGGACTTTTTACACTATCCCTTTAGTGGTTACTTCATGAACCCAAACAAGATTCTAACCACACACACATGGGCATCTTCACACATTACATGCATGCACATTAATTTAGTCCTTGTGTTTCTTTGTATCTCTTTCTTAACCCTACGTTGCTGAAAAAAGTGACCCAGTATTTCACTATCAGTCTCTAACTGCTGTTTACGTGGCTGGTGGCAAATAACATTTGATTTGATTTAAAGTCGGAGCAACTCGAATGAATTGGTAATTACCAGTGATAATGTAAGGGAAGCAATGATTTATTGCAAACACTGTACAACTAATTATAAATCCTTTGTGACCAGTGTTTCCGCAGTGAATCCCAAACAGTTGATCCAAAGAAGCACACTGTATAAGAATTAAACAGGAGGGGGCATTTTGGAAACATCCATCGTCTTTGTCTGAAAGCGACAAACAACCCTCTCCTCCCCTTTCACAGCTAAAGGTTGACGCGCTAAGAAGGCGTTAAACAAACAACCAGAGCAACAGGCTGTAATTAGAACGGTGATAGTGGACTCTGAGTTCATGAAAAGCGACTTTAACTCCTTAATGAAACGTTGCATCATTTGCGCTGGCGGACGGCGACGTGAACATCCTGCCAAGAGCCTTATCAGTCTCTCTGGGAGGAGAACAGTTCACACACCGCATGGACTTACAGAGGCCCTGTCAGATAATATGCTAATTAGTTTGTGCTGCTTTGGGTGGTTTGTTTACTCGCAGGGTGAGTGTTGTGTTTCTGCTACACTGTGACCAAACCAGTCATATCTCACTATTCGCCGCGAGTCTGTAAATCCGTGCCAACTGCGGGGCGAGAGATTGACGGGAACGCAAACAGACTGCCCGTCTGGGCTTTGTTTGGTTTAATTAAATTAACCTTTTAACGGGGTGTCATGTTGATACCGAGTCTCTTTTACAAATGATAATTGATTTCATTAACCATGTCATCATTTGAACACTACTTCCAATCATAATGTAAAGTCCACATTTAACCTATCCCCTACCACGATTGGTCAGTGGCAGAGGGGCTGACGCATTTGCCAGTGAACCAAGGGGGTTAATTGTTTTGTTCAGGGTCACAACAACGCATTGTCAGCTCATGATATGACCTAGTAACCTTCAGATCACTGGTCGGGTGATTTAACCGCTAATCCACTATGTGATGAGCTTGTAAAATATGAAAATAAAATCATCAATAGAAAAAAGAATGAAAATACGAACATGGTCGCAAAAAGCACACAATTACTATTAATGTGTCTCCTAAAAAGTCACAAAAGCCTGAGCTTATTCTGTGGTATAATAGATTTTGATGGAACTTGTCAACATGGTATCACGTAAATATGTTACTCTACATTACATTATATGCAATGGAAAAATATGCATGTCATAGGATACTCTAATGATTTACGTTTTGGTCTAAAATGATACTATAGAAAAGCGTTACAATGGTCGCAAGACATGGCATACAAGATAATTAGTATTAGCTTCTCAACATTGACTTTTCAAAACACACAATGCTTTAGAGAATACATTGTAAGGCGAAACTACGCCTCCAAAAATGTATCACAGGCCTACTGTACAGTATAACTAATACATTGCATTCAAAAGTCACATTAAAGACACAATCCCCGATTCCCTCTCCTCTTTCCTTCTTTCCCTCCCTCCTATCCCCTCTCCCTCCTGTTTCTACATCCTCTGTCCCTACCTCTACTCACCTCTCTCTCTCCTTTGCTTTCTCCATTCTCTCTCTTCTCTTTCCCTCCACCTTTCTCTATCCCGTATCCTTTCTGCATCTATCAGCGGCGATAAACTGCAATATGTGGAGATTTGAAGTATTGTCTAGACCCTGAGAGTAACTGCAGAGAGAGAATACATTTTGAGGTTTGATTAAGCCACAACTTTTGACTTCAGGAAGCTGAATCACAACACAAAGCCTCCACACAAGGTCACGATAGATGAAGTGTGTGTCCTGGACATTTTGCTGGCTCAGCCGCACTGCCATCTGCACAAAGGCAAGAAGAGATTTATAGATGTAAAATATTGGATGATTATTACATAATATACAAGGAATTAGTGCAAGACCATCTAACACATATTTTACTTACAAACCCTTTTATTCTGTCAGCTAATTTGTACCAAATACAACTTTCCAGTCAGATTAACCATGGTTAATTCATAAGCAAACTATTTTTATACATAAAGGGAGTTTTTTCTTTCCCATAATAAGCTATGAATTGGTAATGGTTACACTGTGCCACATTTTGACAGTTGAAAGAAAACTACGGAAATATTCTAAACTTGTAAATACATGGTTTCTAGTCTAGGCTATAGAATTGGAGAAGTTGTGTTTCTCTGAACCTCAGGCAGTAGGTTGAAACATGCCACTTTCTGTCCCCAGTCGGTGCCTGTCTGTTCTCACATGATAAAAGGGGGGGGGTGTTGAAAGGTTTGGTGACTGTTGAGTTAGGTTTGGTGACTGTAGCGCTAGCATTGGTGACTCTTGCGTTAGTATCAGACACATACAGGAATTATGCTTTTACAATGCCTTAGCTCAGCACACTGTATAAAAACGATAACTTAAAGTTAATTCAAACAGCCATTCCATAACTAGCTTTATAGCTATTTCTGTACAGTTTTGACAGAAAATGTACTGAATCAGACCTCTGATTGGGGCTGTTTGTTTATGGAACATACTTACCAGGATCCAGTACATCTTGCCATTTGGGTTACAAAAATAATTAAAAGCGACCTGTGTTGTTTTGGGTTGACCCAGGCTAATTTCTCTGACCCCTATGTGAAAAGGACTAGCTTGGACTTTGCACAACATTGTAGCTTTGAATCCAACTGCGGGCTGTTGCTGTGGTGAGAAGAAGTCTGCACACTAGTGTCGCTCGCAAAACTAGAGACTCACATTGTCCCTCCCACTCGCCTCTGATATACATTAACCTGCAAAATCTTACCTCAGGTGTCAGCCTCCAATTAGGCCGCATTGGGCCAATAGTGTCCTTCCAAAATTGTGGGTATTGTGTTCTAATGACAAGGTGCAGCCTAACAAAAAGATTCTCTGACCTGTAGCAAAAGGTTTGTAGATTGAATCCTGAGCAGCCATGGTGGGGCAAAAAACTATTTTGTTCCATCCTTGACCAAGACATCTGGTTTCACCAGATGAGATAGTCTTCTAAATTATTAAAATGTTGTGGTAATTCATAGCCTACTATGTTTTCATTTATACAGTGGATATAAAAAGTCAACACACCCCTGTTATAATGACAGGTTTTTGTGATGTAAAAGAATGAGACATTTAATGTGACCTATTCAATTGCAAAGCAAACTGAAATCTTCAAGGGGGAAACATTTTAAATAAAAGCCTTACAATAACCGGGTTGCGTAAGTGTGCACAGAATTAACCTATCACATTGAAAGTCATGTTAAATAGAAGTCATTACACACCTGCTATCATTTGAAGTGACTCTGATTAATCACAAATGAAGTTCCGCTGTTCTAGTAGGATTTTCCTGACATATTCTTAGCTGCTTCTCAGAGAAAAAGCCATGGTCTGCAGAGAGCTTCCAAAGGATCAGAGGGATCTAACTGTTGAAAGATATCAGTCAGGAGAAGGGTAAAAAAAAATCCAAAGCATTAGATATATGCTTTAGAATATGTTACAACAGAGACATTACCAAGAAGTAGAGGTCCCTCCAGAAAGAAATCTGGTCAGAGAGGCTTCCAAGAGTTCTACAGTAACATTAAAGGGGCTGCAGGAATTCCTGGCAAGTACTGGCTGTGTGCAGCATGTGACAACAATCTACCGTATTCTTCATATGAGTGGGCTATGGGGTAGGGTGGCAAGACAGAAGCCATTTCTTACAAAGAAAATATTCAAGTCTGACTGAAATTTGCAATAAACATCAAGTCTCCCAAAAGCATGTGGGAAAATGGGTTATGGTCTGATAAACCAAGGTTGTACTTTTTGGTCATAATTCCAAAAGGTATGTTTAGCGCAAAACAACACTGCACATTACTATCAGAACATCATACCCACAGTGAAGCATGCTGGTGGCAGCATCATGCTTTGGGGCTGTTTTTCTTCAGCTGGAACTGGGGCCTTAGTCAGGGTGGAAGGAATTATGAACAGTTCTAAATACAAGGAAATGTTGGCACCAAACCTCCAAGCGTCCATTAGAAAGCTGAAGATAGAAGTTTACCTTTCAGCACGACAATGACCCAGCCAGAGCCCAGACCTGAATCCAACTGAACATATGTGAGGTGATCTGAAGAGGGCTGTGCACAGGAGATGTCCTAACAATCTGACAGATTTGGAGCGCTTTTGCACAGAAGAATGGGCAAATATTGCAACATTAATTTGTGCCATGCAAAAAACAAACTTTGATAAAATCAAAAGGTGCTTCAACAAAGTATTCGTTTAAGGGTGTGCTCACCTTTGCAACCAGGTTATTGTGAGTTTTTCCCCCTCAAAGATTTCCATTTGTTTTTCAATTGAATTGTTCATGTTATAGGTTATAGGTCATTATAGGTGGAAAAAGTTCTAATTATTTTTACATCACAAACACCTGGAATTTTACCAGGAGTGTGTATACTTTTTATATACACTGTAGGGTTAGGGTAACGCATAAATTGCAATGTGTGTGGGATGAATATTGTGACATTAGATGATTGTTTTTTTTTGTATTTAGCACTTTCATAGTCCAATTAGGAAAACATTGGGCTATAATGTAATGTGAGAAGTACCATGTCAAAGACATATGTGTTAAACATTTTAATCCATTTTGCTTGCATTAATCAACTAGGCAACATGTCAACAAAGATGGTAAGGGAAGGAAAGGGCTGCACAAGATGTAATTGATATAATATCTGAACTGGATTTGGGGGAGGGGGACTCCTTTTTTAAAAGTGAATTAAAGAAAATTGACTATAACTAAATAATTGTCTTAACTAGATTATTGGACACAAATGTTCCTTAACTGTAGTTTAACCTGAAAATGTGACTGATGTGGACAATTACCTGTTATCATTTTGAAAAAGTCAATGTTTTGAGCCTGTAAGAATTAGGTTTATTGCAAAACTTACAATTTGGGGTTAGCTTTAAGCAATCGGGCTAGGTTACGTTTAGGCTTAAATGTTAGGTTAGGTTACTACTAATACTACTAATGTTAAATTTGGAGATAGGATTACTAAAATTATACATTTTTAAATCATCTTTGGTGTACCCATTCAGAGAGTTTTATATATAGTTTGTAGTGCTGTACTTTTGACCAGTTCGGACCCATAGACGACCCATGCTTCTGATGAGATGCACCAGAACGAAAAGCCTTCTTTTTGGTACAGTATGCCTACAGCCTTGTCAGGTAAAAGATGCGCTCTAATTCATCCATTATTTCAACATAATTTCCCGGGCCAGCAGGAGAGACTGTTCAAACAGGGACTTCCTAATTGCTGTGGGGCGACGATATCAGCAGGGCGTCGGAGTAGAAACTATAGAGGGGCTGGAATGAAATGAAGAGTTGGATTGGGGCTGTGGCTGGGGAGAGAGAAAAAATAAAGCTCAGCAGGAGCAATCAGGCACTCCAAGATTCCATCCCTGAAAGACTGCCATGAGGGGGTTGGGGGACACCGGTGCACAACGCACCTCACTTTCATCCTTCTTCTCATCCTTCCCATTTTAACCACCCACAGTCAGAGCACAGAGACTGAGGGACCTGGCCCCGGTAATGGCTTTGCAGCAAAGAGAGGCGAGGCAAGAGATGAGAGGTGAGGAATATCCGTGGGACCCGAAGACAGATCATCCCACTACACTGACGTTTTCAATTCATCATAATAACTGACGATAGACTCGCAATTTAATTAAAGTTAAACAAGACTCATTGGCTGCCTACGCTCAGAGACTCCGGCTTAACAGATGATCTTCTGAGGATACAGTTATTCTCAACCTTTTTAGTGCCCGGGACCAGCAGGATATGCTCCATTTGTCCTTCGAGGTCAGCTTTGATTTAAAACCTGTACTTTAATCAGCGGCAACTGCGAAGTTGCACATTATCAAAGTGAATCAATTAAAACACAGGACACTGAGCAAAAGCCGAAGCGCAGTTTAGCAGGAAAGTGCCCATTGGGTCTGCGTTATCGCGTGTAAGAAAAATACAGATAAGCAGTAAATGTCACAGCTGAGGGTATAAACCATGTATAACCATTCCACGTGTCATTACATTCCGAATCGATAGTACAGAGAAGGTTAGACGATCATACTAGTACAGGCCAGACCCAGCACCAGGTTGGCGAACTTCCAAACGTTTAATAACCAGAGGCAGGGTCGGTTCAAGGCATAAGTGGCATAAGCGGTCACTTATGGCCCCCGTACACAAGGGGGCCTTCGACCGCTAAGGGAATGGGGCCCAAATCAAAATGTTGCTTCAGGCACCCAAGAGACTAGAGAGGGCACTGCCCAGAGGCCACTAGTCTGCCCATGAGAATGAGGGTCAGCCACATACACAGTTTATAAACCTTACATGAACACAACAAACCAACATAAAGTGACTCAGTGAGGCCACCACGAGTATCTAGAACAGCTTTAGTGTGCCTTGGCATAGATTCTACGAGTGTCTGAAACTATACTGGAGGGATGGGAAAGCATTCTTCCAAAAGACAGTCCTTCATTTGGTGTTTTGATGATGGTGGAGAGCGCTGTCTAACACGTCAGTCCAAAATCTCCCACAGGTGTTCAATTGAGTTGAGACCGTTAGACTGCAATGGTCATAGCATGAGAATCACATTATTTTCATTCTCATGAAACCATTCAGTGACCCCTCGTGCCTTGTGGAAGGGGGCGTTGTCATCCTGGAAGAGACCCAATAATGAACTCTCTTTCAAAGTCACTTAGATCCATTCAACTTGCAATATTGATTCACAATCAAGGTAAACGGGACGAGAGCATGATAGGATAATTGCCTAATTGTATCATGCAGTTACGTTCCAACATTCAGTCTGCTTTTCCCTTCAATTTGTCACCCATCAGTATTTTTGATTTTCTTTAATTACAAATTTACATTTCCTGTGTATTGCGCATACAGTCTGTTCTTGGATGACATCATAGGAAGTTCCTACCCTGAGGAATAAAAAATTGATCTTTACACAACTATCTGCAGAATACATCCACGGATCATGTAGATTTTGGTAGTGTTGAGAATTAAAAGTGAGACAGATTTTTGGTTATTTGGGGCCACTAAACCCTGTAGGCAGTGTCTGCACAAAACAGGTTCCCGAGTAAAGCCAATGACTGCTGTCTTTGTGGATTTAGAATGTTTTTATTCCAGTCATGGTATCAATACTTCCTCTATTACAGCAGACACATGTGCTTAAAACAACTGTTTAGAAATCACACAGAGACAATGTTATGAGTGCGGATAGTTTTGTTGCCAATCAAAGTGAATCTATCAGCTCCAAAATGTGCAATCCCAATTGTTACAAAAATTTATCATTTCCATGTTTCACATCACAGGGCAGTCCAGATCTGTACTGAGATCAAGACTCACACCTGTTTCACATCACAGGGTGGTCCAGGTCTGTACTGAGATCTAGACTCACACCTGTTTCACATCACAGGGCGGTCCAGGTCTGTACTAAGATCTAGACTCACACCTGTTTAACATCACAGGGCGGTCCAGGTCTGTACTGAGATCTAGACTCACACCTGTTTCACATCACAGGGCAGTCCAGGTCTGTACTGAGATCTAGACTCACACCTGTTTCACATCACAGGGCCCTTCTCTGTTTTCTTTTGAACCTGACTAACACGACCCATGTGACTCTAAGCTTGTGGTTCAATCAGAAGTACTATTGTTCTTTAGCACAGTACAATCAGCAAGGCTATTGTTCTTTTGCACTATTCTAGCAACTAGGGGTAATGTAAAACCAGGCCAGTGAAGAGAAAGCAAAATGGTCTTGGTAAAAAAAAGTCCTTTAATTAAGAATAAAACAGCAAAAGAAAAATATTTTATGATGACCTGTGAAAAGCTTAATTTGAGAAGACACAGTGACAACCCTTTTTGGTCCTTCTCATCTTAAGAACAGGAACTCCGATCGACAGGTTGAGATAGATATAACATGACATGATATCAGAGAAAATGTTAGCCTTAACCATACTAATTTATGTACCAATCTACCTCTCGATAGTATTAGCGACAGTTGGGTGGAAACAGCTACATATTTAAATGTTACAGTTAAACATTATGCCTTGATTGAATAAAAATATAGCCCTTAAGTTTAATAATAACAACAAATCCGTTCTGACAACAGTGTTCTGAGACTGCCATTAAGTTTACTTTTCAATTCTTTCTTTATTAAATCTTTCTAGGCTTTACAAAAATTCCTGACATTTTATTCTCAAGGCCCTATACGATTGCTGCAATTCAGGGCTAATATTGCTGAAATACCTTTAATGGGATTTTGGAGAAAGAATCACTTTTATTGTTTAATAATTGCACTACAGTACCTCAGGCTAAAATCAATTCGGAGCTGGCCGTGTGAGAGAAAAACAAACTGCAGACTCTTTAGCTGATGCAAGTCACATTAAAGGTATCGCTACAGTCTGATTTACGTATGCTTTTACCCTTAAAGCTACTACTAGTGTAGGCTTTTTACCAATGAAATGCCTGGTTGATGTCAATCATATTTGATAATCTTATCATTCCAGCTCTGTTACTTACCGTAAAGGCACATATTCACTATATATGAACTAGGCGAAACAGTGAAAGGCTCAATTTTTATGCAACAGAAAGATAAAGGCAGGACCTATCACGACAAGGGATGTAGAGATGAACTGTATAACAACCAGGCATTATATCTTATATGTACAGCAAAAGTTATGGGGGTTGGTCTGCATAACTAGCTAACCACTCAAAAGAAAAAAACTGACACCAACACCACAATATGACAAATATAATAATCTCTGTCTTGATTGGCTCAGGCAGAATCTGTACTGTTTTACATACAGAGTATTCTCAGTGGGTAACTTTGGTAGCTCAACATTATAAAGACACAGTACTTCAACCAGCTTTGTCAACAATGTCCATGTATACCCTGAGGTTTGAATAACATTGTGCAGCTCTGTTTCCCTCTTCACCAAAATATGAGACGGATTATCAGGCGTAGAAAACGAATTACAGTTTTATTCTCATTAGGTGACATTGGAGGCTAAGTATTATCCAGCTTGTCCCTGTTGACCAAGGTAGTTGATTAGTCCATATCAAATGCTCAGTGGTGTGTCTTTCATCACGGATTACCTTCTTCCTAATTTAACTCCAGTAATAAATCATCATAATCTTGGTGGAATATTAATTTCTGACGAGACTTCTGACTGAATAACGAATTACTCTTTCTTGAATAGAAAAAATTATGTGTGTCCATTATCTCTATAGGGCCTGTATGTGTACTGGGGAAAGCACCTTAGGTCAGTTGACTTACAGACTTAAACTGAGATCCAAACACGGAGGCTTGCTGCCCTGCTAGAGGAGAATCAAGAGATTAGTGTACAGTAGCATAGCTGAGTGAGTCAGAAGCTGAATTAAGCCACAGTATCTTCACAGCATCATAAGAAACCCAGTTGACAACACACAGTGACACACACACAGGCATCCAAATTTGACCTTTAACTATCCTTGTGGAGACCCGGAGATTATTCCTATTCAAAATCAGTTTTTCCCCTAAACCTAAAAGTAACCCAACCCTAAACATAATTCTGACTTCTAAACCTAACCTTTAGCTTCAAGAATCCTGCTCTTACCCTGTTCTCACCTCACTGATCTCCAGCAACTGTACCTCCAACAATGCATCTATGACACCACTGTTCCCGGGTCACAACCATGACTGGGATTAGTCTGACCGGGTTGAGTGATGTTGATTGGGTAGTGGCCCGGAGCAAACAGTGGATGTTGTGGTAAAGCCCCCCCCACCACCACCTCCACCCCTTAAAACTGAGGGCTTGCCGTTACTTTGGCTAAATCGCTGTAATTCCTTCGGGCGGTCATATCCCGTATTGTCAGGTGAAAGGAAAACGTTACTGCTAGCACCTAGAAGGCACACCACAAGGCTGAAAAATAATTCCCAGTCTTCCAGGGAATTCCTAATCCGGCTCTACACATCAATCCTCAAATCCATCCTCACCTCCTCCATCACTGCGCGGTATGGGTGTGTGTCTGTCCTCCGCTGAGGTAAACTGCCACGTATCCCTAGAAGGGCCATCGGCATTCGCCTGCCTTCCACCGAGGGGCAAGGAAGCATGCAGGCCAGATCACCGCTAAAACCTCCCCTCAAAAATTCTCCTCCGTTCAGGCAGAAGGTAGTTATGGTCAATCATGACCGTAAAATCTAGCCACCTCAACAGTTTTTTCCTGTGCTTTGGCCATCAGTAACCGGCCATCTGTTCTCGAAGGGACTAATGAGACTGTGCTCACACCTCCAAACTGTTAACGGATAATTACACAGCTACAGTGTACTGCTCCCAAGTATCTACTCAACTTCATACATCTTAATAGGTGCATATACAGGAAATGCCCATTGCACAAAAAACTGTAAAGTACTGTACAATCATGTGTACTATATACTCCTCACCAATCACATCCTATTTTATATGCTCACCATCCACTGAATATATAATGCATGTCAACTTTAAATAGATTTTCTGTATTTTGTCAGTATTCAATATGTGGTCTACAACCAGCTAATAATATTCTGGGTGTGTGTAAATGTACTTAGTAGATTAAAGTGATTTAGAGTCAAGGTTTTGGTAGGAAATCAATAAACAACTAAACTTTGGGATACAATGTTGTAGAACACAGTTTTTGACATGTGAAATCGAAAGTTTCCCTCCAGTCATTCTAGAAAATGAAAAAGAAGATTGTTAAGCATTTTGTTTAGGTGGACATTTCACCTTAAACATTTAACATAAATGGACAAATGGAGGGCGGAGGGGCAGGAGTTAATCGGGCATTCAGCCGTAGGTCTTACTCTACATCCTTGGTGAAATAAGGTTAATAGATTATTATACTGTAGACACATAACGATAAGAGGAACCAGAAATTGTTTCCTGTTTAACCTGAAGCAAAAAAAATAGAGGTGTGTTATAAAACTTGCATATTTATTTGTTTACGGAAATATCTCCCCAAGGCAATGCATATACTGTACTTCAGGGGGATGAATACTCAGCTTTTAACCAATGGCAGCTCCTGATTAGCTGTGTACTAGGGGCAGTGCAAAATGGTGAAATAATTTTTATATCATCACACATGTACAGTATTGTGGTCCATTCAAGCAATAAATTATTGCTCTGATAAATATAATGTGTAGCTAGTAATCTTCCGCTCTGGTAAAAAGCAATTAACGATCTTTGCAGCAATTGCGGCCTAGCGCCAGTTATATTCCAGTTATCCAACCTTGGCAGGTGGATTTTATTTATCTAGTGGCTGTCATTCATTTCAATGCCCCCAGTGGTTAATTAACCCTGTGCTGTAATAATCATGCGATTAAATCCCTGGAACCTGGTTCAGCTTTCCCCATAGGCAAGACATTCATTTCAGAGATGGTTGGGGAGATCTGAAACTTAATTGGAATCCTACTAATGCCCATTGCTCATGTAGCTTGTTTATTGTCAATGGACCACGCGAGGTGGGGTTAGGCCCCACAAGGTGTGCACTACCTAAAGTAGTGAATTAAAATAAATTGGGCAATAGGATAAAAATATTAAATACTTTCCAAAGGAGTATGTTGTTGTTTTCCCCAAGTGTCTTTGTACTTTTTTTAAGTATTGAAATATGTTAATAACAATTAGCTATGCGTGTACCTTGTTGTTTGGTGTTGGCCAGCAGCAGCAAGCCAGTTGTTTTGTTTAGCTACACTAGCTAATCTGTCAACAAAAACGTAAGATACACTAGCTAATCTATCAATTTTGCTTGAATGTTACTTACAATCTGTGCTTTTTTTTGGACTGTTATGAACAGTCAATGTTTTTGGGGGAAGGGTTTTTTGCAGTATTCACTTCAGAAGATGACCAATAAACCATAAAGCTGTTATGTTTACAATGCAAATACGAGAGCCTAAAGCTGATGGTTAGTCATGAACCTCCTGGGGGAAGCCAAAGTGGAGCGTTAGTGGTTCTTATGTTCATTTCCCTGCTGGATTCTTATCTCCTCCCCTTACTAAAATCTCTGTTTTATATGACATCCCAGTGCTGGGCCTTCTGGCCAAAGCCCAGGGCTGCTTCTGACAGATTAGTAGCTAACTGATCAGCTTGCAAATAAAATATCACATTTAAAAAATATATCAGAATTTGTAACAGAATCCATAATTATAAGAATTTATAGTTTTATCTATAAAAAGTTTTATTTTCTTAATCATAATAAAAACAAAGTAGTACAGTAGTACAGCTCCACCCCTAAGGCCCTAATTGGGGGACACCATTATGAGGAACTATCGTCTTTTTCTCTGAACAATACTCCTGAACTAACTTGAAGAAACGCTATCTGAATGTCACACAGACCTTTTTTCACAATAAAGGGATGCTATTAAAATATGGTCATAAAACAAATGCAATGAAAAATGTATGTCATCATTATTCTCCCAATTGTTTTCAAAGGCTACAATCGCGGACCGTGAATGTATAATTTTCTGCTGCTTTCCAAGCAAACAAATACACAACACATTTACTTCACACATGCATGTTATATGCTGTCCTCTGTGTCTGCCTGTGTGTGTCTGTGTGTGTGCAGGAACGCTGACAGGAATGACAGGGCCCAGGACAGAATATAACGTTTAGGACCCAAACCACAGGCCAAAAAATAAATGAATAGTAATTACATTACTGTCCAAAAAACAGGTCATAAATGTTTTATGGTTAATTGTTTTAATTCATAAATAGACCACATTCAAATCCCTTTGTTTTCAACACTGGTAATTAGGTCACATCTTTTCAATTCATAACATACTCAGTCCCAATTAGCTATTACTGCTACACATATTCTGACATTCTCTTTTAGATTTGTCTTTCCATTTCGGTGCTCCGAGTTTTGATTTTGTAAGCTCCACTAGGATTATTTCAGTGAAAAAACTATTACAGCATTTTGCAATTAGTCAACGGTCAGAAAGCGGTTCTGCACCAATGCCCGATAGAGAATCAGTTTCTGAATAAAAATATGAAAAATGGAATTACCTGTTGCAAAAAAGCACCAACTCAGAGTTTGATGTTCTTCTTAGCATTGCTAACATTAGCTTAGGGTTCCTGGTAGCTACATAGAGTTGGTTTAAGTCTTCTTGCACTTTGCTGTTTTCGTGGTGTATGCTGTAGCATAGACAAGGGAGGAACTGACTGTCATCCTGGTTTCTAGCTGCCATTATAGTTTCTTATAGTATGTGAACTTTGCTCCTTACAGCATACTTATGCTATATATATCATCCAGGTAAAATGCACCCTCAAAATAAGCCAAGAAGGAAAGCCTGCCTCGCAGAAGGCGATTGGTTAGAACAGGATTGGTTGGGAAGTAGCGGTGTGATCCAAAATGATAAAATTACATTCCACTAGCACTTATCTTTTTTATTTTTTTGACTGAATAAATCCTATCTAGCGAAGCTTAACCAAAGTTATTGTGGCACTGGTCTTTAGGTATCACTCTGATTGGCTGTAGGTGTTAGGGTATCATTGATTGGCTGTTGGTAGAACAAAGCATTTTTTACAGAAAAATATTTAATCATAATGCTGTATAAAAAAATAGCAAAGAGAAAAAACATGATCCCTTAATCAATGCAATTCTATTTATTACCTGTTAACCTTCTCAATAATACTGAATACTAACATTGACTGACCAATTTATAATTAGATTTAAGCCAACTAAATGGACCCCCAGGCCTGGGACAATGTTCACGGTTGTCCCCCAGTGTCGGCAGCATCACTGCCGACACGGTGTGCGTGTGTGTATTTGGGGCAGTTGGGGCTAGGGTTAGGTTTCGGCATTACAGTTAGGTTTAGGGTTAGGTTAGGTTTAGGTCAAGGTACGGGTAGGGGATAGGGAACATGGATTTTTTATACCCCCATAAAAAAGCTAATGTGTGTGTGTTTCTGTGTGCATCCATCCATTCATGTGAGAGAATATGTCTGTCTGGTTTATGATGATAATGTTTATATGCTTCTTTTTTACAGACAATGGCTTACATGACAAGATAGCATGGTGCAGTGTTGAGATAAGCCACAAACACACACACACGCACACACTTTGATGCTTGTATGTATTTATTTCTATAACAGGTAAAATTGCACAATGGATTCCCAGAACCCGTTATGCGGAAGCTGAACCTTACGAATCACAGAGACAAATTGTACATGCCAAATGGCACCCTCTTTAGCACCCTACTTGTCACCCAATCAGCCATAGAAGTACACTTATAATGGAATAGGATGCAATTTGGGACACATTTGGCAACTTTACAGGAAATAGGTTGTGCGAGTAGAACCTACAAGAAAAATACAAGAGGGATGAGACCTAAGAGAGACTGAATCAAAAATACATTATACTTAAATGCATTGACTCGACTTCATACACTGTGACATGATATACACTGTGTGTGTGTGTGTTTGTGTATTCACGTTTCACGTGTGTTCTCTTCCTTTCTGTCATTTTCAATTGATAGTTCAGTGTCCCTTATTCTCTTCCAATGTGTCTCCTATCCTCTTCCAATGTGTCCCTAATCCTCTTCCAATGTGTCCCTAATCCTCTTCCAATGTGTCCCTTATTCTCTTCCAATGTGTCTCTTATCCTCTTCCAATGTGTCCCTTATCCTCTTCCAATGTGTCCCTTATTCTCTTCCAATGTGTCCCTTATTCTCTTCCCCAGCATCAGATTATTTTGCGAGTACATCTCTGCGTGCAGTTTGATGGAAGTTATCTAAAGTTGTAGAGCAACCGTTAACTAGTGTTAGTACGATGACACAAACACACACACACACACACACACACACACACACACACACACACACACACACACAGGAGGCAAAGCACCTCCAGTTCTGAGCCATCCACCCTCTCTCTCCACTCTGCTGCGTAGGTCGGGGGTGCTGTCTCGTCAGGGGGTGTTAGGCTGGTAAAGCGCCGCAGGGTAAATGGGGGACTCCATCATGGCAGCATTACCCACCCGTCGCTCTTCTCATCCTCTCCTGCTCCACCCACGGCCCACGCACGCCCGAGCCCAAGCCAGGGAAGCCCTTAAGGAGTTGAGAGAAGCACTCGAGGGAGGAATGGGGAAAACATTGAAATGTTTCTTTCTCTGCATAGGAGGCTGAAAGCTAAAAGGTTGAGGGTGACGGGTCTATTTCTCTCCCCCCCCCCCGTCACTCAATTGCTCTCCCTCTCTGCCCTGCACTTTTTATCACCTGGCGCCTCTCCACCACTGCATCTCCTCTCTCTCTTGTTCTTTCTCTCTGCCTCCGTCTCTCTGCCTCTCTATCGCTCTGTCACAGCAGTGCCGAGCCTGTCAATAATTCCACACCGAATCCTATTTGTGTGTCTGCGGAATTTGGTCTATTTCCACAGCGACGGGGATTCGGGAGACACGTTCACTTCTCACGCCCACATGGCTAGCCTTTTTCGCCTCACCCTGCTTCTCCCTCCACGTAAAAGGTGATTTTTAATAACACTTCTCCAAGCGATTATCATTTATATAGATCAGCGACTAACACAGTGAGCCTATATCCTGACAGTGAAAACACTGAGTCAGCGTTTCATCACATTCGAATGTCAAGAGGTGAAAACAGTGAAGAGAGCAGAAAGTTTAAAGTGCTGATACATGTGGCGGCATCAACTTCTCTTCCAGGACAGTAAATCCACAATCCACACATTTTATAACAATCCTACAGGCTGGAGCAATGGGATAATTTAAAGGTATAGCACACGGGTGTGTGTTCTACGGCCATTACACCACAGCTATGAGCTGTACATAGGCACGATCCAAGGTGGAGTGCCTGGATACAGACCTTAGCCATTGTACGTCAGCCAAATTCCACACCCTGGGTTTATTGTTTTGGCTTTTGTTAACTGGTTAACGTTGCGATTAAAACATTTATACTTATGGTATGCGATCTGATATAAAAAGGCTTACAAGCCAATCGGCATCCAGGTCTCAAACTGCTCTTTTGATAGTACATTTTGTGAAGAATTACACACACGCCGCTCTCCTCCCATCTACAGTCTCCCGGGCCTCCTCCTCACCTAAGTAATGGAAAGTAATGAACACCATCTGAGAACCCAAACAATCAATGAGAATTCACATCAGAGTCCTCAGTTTCCTAAACTGACTGCGGTTGGTTGGCAACTTGGCTCCAGTCTAGAATAAGTATTTTCAAATGCCTGGCCTCTGCAGTGAAAAACATTGAGTAATGACCATTGGAAAACAGAGTTCAACGCACACACACGCATTCACACACAGTAGCTTGAAGCGACATCACCTGACCGAATGCTTTCTCATCGTTCATGAGGAAGAATCTCTGCACCAAGTGGTGAGAAATACTACCAGCCGTTTCTCCTGAGCCAGCTGGACCTCATCCCAATCGGTCACAAAAAATATGTGAAATTTGACCACCCACCATGAAAAGCAATCTGATGTAGATTTCAGCCTGCCAATAGAAATGGTTGGACGCAGCAAGAGAGGAAGGGGACTTGTGGGTATGTAGATACCCGTTTAAGGGAGGGTGATTGATGAAGATGAGTGTTACCCGTGGCGAGAAAATGCAGTAGATCTGACCGGCATCTAATCATTCAAATGATATCTCGAAGTTCTACCACTCTCTCAAATTGACCCGTGCCCTTGACACACAGGAGGCCTATCAGTTTCAAGCTCCTAATAATGGAGCAAAAAGCTTTAGCATAACTGTAGCTCTATATCGCAGCACATTCAATTATTACCGGGATCGTATATTAGGCAAGTGAGTATTCCTCACTCTAACAAGTGGTCTTTTATCTGCTATGACCGCTAACCCATGTTCAGAGTCTTCCTATTATCTATGTAACTCTGAATAAAATAGTAGGAGGTTGCATAGCAACAACTCCAGCTAGACCTCTGGGATAAAATCATATTACAGTAAAGACTTTTGTTTGACCAGTTATACTCTATATTCTGGGTTCTGCGTAGGAATGTGTTTTAGAGCTCCAAGCAGCCCTGAACTATAGAAAGTAGGCTTGCACACACACATACATACATGCGCACAAACAAAGATACACACCCATAGAGAGACACATGCTTGCGTGTATGCATGGACAAGTATACCCTGAATCCCATAAGCATAGTACAAAGCCACTTCACAGACTCACTACCAATTAAAAATCATAATAAAGTGCACAGATGACAGATTAACTTTTTTCTCTATACAGGGAGCCCATGTGATATGGCCTGAGTTAAAAGCAGTGAACTATGTAGGGAATAGGGTGCCATTTTGGATGCATCCCAAAGCAGTGGAGATCCTTTCAAGATGTGTTTGTTTGAAGCTATCATGGGTCTTATCAGAGTACATCCAGTAATTTCGACCCAGTAAATTGCAAAACACAAGTTGTTCAATTCCACGGTAATGAGTATTAGGGACAAGAAAGAGGAAAGGCTGAAAGATAGAGAAAGGAAGGCCAAGTCAGAGAGTGAGAGAGTGAGAGAGTGCGAGTGAAAGAGCAATATATAGGTAATAATCCAGAGGGGAGGAATGATGGACTGACATGCACAACAGTGCACGATCGTTATCATGCGTCGGTTTCGGTAAAAAAAGACTATTTTTCTTGTGTTTTGTCACTGCCAGGGAGAAGGCAGAGTTACACTCTGACTGGCATTAAAATTCATTATGCAACATCCGGCAAAAGGTTCAGTGCTTGCAGTACATTAGCAACAGTCACGGCAACGACCTTTTCTGCGGTTCAACAATGCCAACATTCAGAAGAGATCGTCTGTTTGCTGTTTTGGCCTCTAAGATATTGATTACGCTCTAATGGTGATAGAAAACAGAGAGTGTCGTTATTGGCCTGTCATCTCAATGAGCCCTACACTAGTTTTATATCAAAATGACCCCATTGGGAGATGCTTTGTCAATACAGGCTTTACAGTTTGGGGCTATAACGCAACTCTCGCAAGACATTAACTGTACATTAACCTCTATGTGATACCTGCAACAATGAAACCATGGTAATGGTAATGACACCAAATTATCCACATACTGTAACGCCTCGTGGAAGGAGCTGTCCTTGAAAGGCCGATTTTTGAATAGACTATAACTTGGTTTTAAAGTAAAATGTCTTTGTTCTTAGGGGAGTGTTGTAGAGGATTTTAATGATATCATGATGTTCTACATTTAAACAGTGTAGAAAAGAGCTGTAGAGGTGGTTTAAGGATCAGGTTCGTTGTTGTATACAGATGTACTTTGTATTTCTGTTTCTTTCAGCAATACATTTGGGTACAGGTTAGTCAACACGTCGTAACAAGTGGTTATTGCAACAACAAAAAAATGTATACAGGGGACTTAAAGTTTAATATTATATTTTCTGTAATAGTGATTCGTTTTTTTTCCAGGTGCAACCAAAATGGATCCGTAGCAAGTAGGTGCAAAAAGGCAAAACAGGAAACACAAAGGAAAACAACTGGTACCACACACACAAACACAAAACGACCACACAAACTATACCACACAAACCACAAAAAAGGACCACACCAATCACCTCACAAACAATAACCAAAAACACACGCATAGACACAGCAACTTCAAGACCAGCGCAGACATGGCTAGGGGCATCCTCATTGTCAGGACTTGGCAACAGCCTTGTACTTTTGCTTACTTGACCTATAGGCTAGAATAAAACGGGGAAAACAGAAACCAGGTCATGTCATCTTCACCAAATTGATTTAGGTTAAAGAAACCCATTTTTTTACAGCATCTAACTACATTTTGTCATAATGGTCATTCCATTTGTGTTGTCATAGCAGGACCTTTAGGACTTGGCATGTGTTCCTGATGTTATAATGGCTGTTACTGATCATTTAAAAGTACAACTCCACAAAAATATTTGTTTACATTATAATGACATTCAAAAGGACATGTCAACGAGCACTTTAATTTAGTCTTAATTGGCACTCTTTTGCCTACATAGGACATTGCTTTTTACCAGGCTCCATGGGATATAACAGATCTGCTCAACTCTCCTCAGTTTAACTTGTATGATCAATAACATCAGCTCAACTCTCCTCAGTTTAACCTGTATGATCAATAACAGATCAGCTCAACTCTCCTCAGTTTAACCTGTATGATCAATAACAGATCAGCTCAACTCTCCTCAGTTTAACCTGTATGATCCATAACAGATCAGCTCAACTCTCGCTCAGTTTACTCTACATGATCAATAACAGATCAGCTCAACTCTCTTCTGTTTCACCTGTATGATCAATACCAGGTCAGCTCAACAATCCTCTGTTCGTCTTGTATGATCAATAACAGATCACCCCAACCATCCTCTGTTTAGCCTGTATGATTAATAACAGCTTACCTCAGCTATCCTCTCATTAACCTAAATTATCTACATATAACAGTTGATGACAGAAATATTGTGAGAAAACCCCCCAAAAATCAGTAAGTGACAACACACTTACTGAGCAGAAATATAGAGGCCACAACATAAGATGCAAACCACTCATCAGCAGTAAGAATCGGAAGGCCAGATGTAAATTTGCAAAGAAGTACAGAGATGAGCCACAAAAGTTCTGGGACACAATTTTATGGACTGATGAGACCAAGATTAATCTCTACCAAAGTGATGGAAAGGCCAAAGTGTGGAGAAAGAAAGGATCTGCTGTGAAGCATGGTCATGGCTTGGGCGTGCATGGCTGCATCTGGAACATGCTCATTAATATTTATTGATGATGTATCTGATTATGGTAGCAGCAGAATGAATTCAGAAGTGTACAGAAATAATTTTTCTGCCAATTTACGGAGAAATGCATTGAATCTAATCGGGAGGACATTTATCATGCAGCAGGACAATGACCCAAAACACACTGTCAACAAATCAACGGACCTCATCAGGGGGAAAATGTGGAAGATTTTAGGCTGGCCAAGTCAATCACCTGGCCTTAACCCAATAGAGCATGCATTTCACCTCCTTAAGAGGAGACTGAAGGGAGAAAGAACTGAAAGAAGCTGCGGTAAAAGCCTGGAATAGCATCACAAATTAAGAATGCAAAAGTTTGGTGATGTCAATGGGTCACAGGCTTGACGCAGTTATTGCAAGCAATGGTTATTTACTTATTTAAATGTTATTTACTTAAAAATTATATTTCCATTACTTTTGCTTACCTACAATGCTGAGGTCTTATACAAATGGTGATATGTCCTAAGTTGTTTAACACATCTAGAATACCAGGAAATTAAAGCTGAAATTCTGAACTCTTGTCTCATACTCATCTTTTGATCTTAAACCCAAATATCTTCAGTTACCAACAAAAACAAAGGAATTTTCCTTGCCATTCCAATACTTTAGGAGGGGACTGTATTTCTTTGAATGAACAGTGTTCCTCTCTCAGTGATAGAGAGCAATTAATAAGTAATAAGCACGTTTTGTACATACACTGATGAGCCAAATATTATGACCACCTGCCTAATATGCTGTTGGTCTTCCGTGTGCCACCAAAACAGCACCCACCCACAGAGGCGTGGACTTTACAAGACACCTGAAGGTGTCCAGTGGTATCTGGCACCCAAGACATGGGTTGTTGGTCCATGGCATTAACATGTTCTGTGACTGTGCCACAGTAGACCTTGTGTGGACCCAGACCAGAACGGATTGCCTTTGTTGCCGTTGTGTATTGATGAGCTTTGGGCACCCAACCCCTTGTTGCCGGTTTATGGTTTGTCCCTCTTCGGACCACTGTCGGAAGGTACTCGCAGTCACCACTGCTGACCGGGAGCACCCCACAAGCCTTGTCGTTTCAGAGTTGTTCTGGCCATAACATTTTAGCCCTTGTCAAAGTGGCTCAGTTCTTTACTCCTGACCATTTTTCCTGCATGCAACATGTTGCCATCAAATCTACCCAGACCTTGACATGTGCCCTTGTTAGGAGACAATCAATGTTATTCGCTTCACCTTCAAGTGTTCATCAAATGTTGGCTCATCAGTGTAGTTTCCCCATTTTAGGCTACCAAAGGTTTTTCGAAAATTGGTTTCAGATCGTTTTCGTATCCGGACAGTGCATGCACAATAGAGCTGTCAATATCAAGTTTTGATTCTAGACTTTGCATTTGTATACAGAGTATGATTCTTGTGCCTGACAACACGAGGGCCAGTTCAAGTCAAGCTCAGAATAAATTGATCATAGAACATGAGGCATGTCAAAATCTAACCGTTGGTACATTAAGAAGAAGCACTGGTGAGCTCAGCAATCACAAACAACCTGATAAATCAAGAAAGACCATTACTGAGGGATGATTGACAAATATGCTCAATGGCAAAGAGAAAAACACTACCAACTGCCTAACAGATCAGGAACACTCTCCAGGAGGAAGGCAAAGCTGATGTGTCAAAGTCTATCATATGCAGAAGTATCCACCAGCAGAACATGACAGGGTACACCATAAGATGGAAATAAACAGTACGGTCAGGTTACACATTCTCAAATAGGTTTTTAAAAGCATGTAGAATTTTGTAACAAAATGTTTTTGACAGATGAAACATAAATTCACATTAACACATTGTCGTCCAATTAGTTTTTAGGGCCAAAAGCCATGCTTGGAAAAAAAGACAGACAAAAAAAACTGTAAAAAGCAGGAAGCATCACCAGAGAAGATCTTCCTTAATGTCTGGGGATGCCTTTGGTCTGCAGATATTCCGCAATCATTCAATGCAGAAGATATGCAAACAAGTACTAAAAATGACTTTATTGAATATGATGTTAGCACATGCTTAATCTGTCCAAATACACCTTGAGTGAACTTTAGGATGTTTTAAGGTGTTAACTATTCAAAATAAGCACATTTTATTTTACTTTGTTGGAATCAAACAAGTCTACTTCTACCTTGAAACATAGTTTTTGTGTTTGCAAACTGTGATTCAGTGTGAAATAAATGGAAACATGATCACCGTATTTCAACAGTAGGATCAACAACACAGGCTCCCACCCCAGACAACTGGAGGATTGACATACAGTAATAATAGGTGGCCATGTAACATCACTGCTTGGTTTCCAGTGTTTCCTATCATAGGAAGAAGAGACTGACATTACAGGAGGCTTACAGCCACCTTCGAGGAGAACCGAACAGTAGTCCCAAAATTTGCCGTGTACAATTTGACCCGAGGAACATTGGGATTCAGCACATGGAGATTCAATCCAACTTTATTACTGTCATTTGAACACACTGTGTAATTACTGTCATTCATACATATCATTACCGTCATTCAAATAGCTATTTCATGGTAACCCCATCATGCTCCTTTTTTGGTATCCTGCCATGCTAGGAGACTCTTTTGAAAAAGTTCCAGTGTTGCCTGCTGCTCACTGTCGTCAATGAGAAAATAGAGTAACAACTGAATAAAAGATGACAAGGCACCTGGTCACAATGATACAAAAGAGAACAGCAGTACCACGCTGAAGAAACACTACTAATGGGTGTCAGAGGGGCTTGTACAATCTGTGTGTATGTTTGTCGGTATGGTAGAACAGAAGAAATAAATATATTACCATGGGAGTCTGTTGCATATGGTAGCCAAAATGAGCAATAAAGCCTTGAAATATTTTCTCTGCTGTAGCAGTTTCAACATAAGCGAGTAGACATTATTTATCTGAATATAATCTGCGTCATTTCAAAAAAAGAATTATGCGTGCACACATACTCCCCCACATACCTGAAAGAGACATGTATCCAAAATCAAACACCAAACTTTCACTGTCAACATCAACCACAACACCGCAAACTGCAGTAGGCAACCGGACCCGCAACCCGGGACAAATATATCAGGCTGTGAATTGGTGGTGTGCTAGACTTGAGGGGGAAACATACAGTGGATATAAAAAGTCTACACACCCCTGTTAAAATGCCAGGTTTTTGTGATGTAAAAGAATGAGACAAAGAAAAATAATGTCAGAACTTTTTCCACTTTTAATGTGACCTAAAATGTGAACAATTCAATTGAAAATCAAACCGAAAACTTTGAGGGGGAAAAATATACTTTACAATAACCTGGTTGAATAAGTTTGCACACCCTTTAATAACTGGCAATGTGGCTGTGTTCAGAATTAACCAATCACATTCAAACTCATTAAGTAGCAGTCATTACACACCTGCCATCTGAGACTCTGATTAAACACAAATTTAAAAAAAATCTTAGTTGCAAAAGCCATGGTCTTCAGAGAGCTTTCAAAGCATCAAAAGTATCTCATTGTTGAGAGATATCAGTCAGGTAAAAAATAATTTCTAAAGCATTAGATAAACCATGGAACACAGTCAAGACAGTCATCATCAAGTGGAGAGAATATGGCACAACAGAAACATTACTAAGAACAGGACGCCCCTCCTAAATTAACGAGAAGAAAACTGTTCAGGGAGGCTTCCAAGAGGCCTACAGCAACATTAAAGGAGCTGCAGGAATTTCTGGCAAGTACTGGCTGTGTGCTACATGTGATAACAATCTCCTATATTCTTCATATGAATGGGCTATGGGGTAGGGTGGCAAGAGGGAAACCTTTTCTTTTTGACAAAAAAAACATCCAATCCTGACTGAAACATCAACAAACATCAAGTTTCCCAAAGGCATGTGGGGAAATGTGTTATGGTCTGATGAAACCATGGTTGAACTTTGTGGCCATAATTCCAAAACCTATGTTTGGCGCAAAAACAACACTGCGCATCACCCACAGTCAAGCATGGTGTTGGCAGCATCATGCTTTGGGGCTGTTTTTCTTCAGCTGGAACCGGGGCCTTACTCAGGGTGGTAAGAATTAGGAAAAGAATGCTGAAGATGAAAAGGAAGTTCACCTTTCAGCACGACAACGACCCAAGGTACACATCCAAATCCACAAAAGCATGGCTTCACCAGAAGAAGATTATTGTTTTGGAATGGCCCAGTCAGACACCAGACCTGAATCCAACTGAACATCTGTGGGGTGTGAAGAGGGCTGTGCACAGGAAATGTCCTTGCAAACTGACAGATTTGGAGTGCTTTGCCAAGAAGGGTGGGCAAATATTGTCACATCAAGATGTGCCATGCTAATAGACTGAGTGCTGTAATAAAATCAAAAGGTGCTTCAACAAAGTATTAGTTTAAGGGTGTGCACACTTATGCAACCAGGTTATTTCTTCCCCCTCAAAGATTTCAGTGAATTTTTTTAAAAATTGTTTATGTTATGACATGATTTATCTTTCTATGATTTTTTTATACATATTTGACGGTGAGGTGACGGACTGCTCCGCCATCTCCGGCATTCTCCATCTTTCAAACAGTCATGAACTCATCCCGGTCCCATTCATTTGTCTTGTCTTGTCAATCATTGTTCCCACCAGGTCCCAATCAATCCATCAGTATGTGTTTAAATGTTTCTCCTCTGCTCCCCTCTGTTGTTAGTCATTGTTCCATGTCGCAATTACCTTAAGTCAGTGATGAGTGTCTTGTTTTTGTATATACCATTAATTTCATTCATTCATTCAGTATATTTGTACAGTGCTTGGTTTTCTTTTTAAATAAAGACAGAAATCAACTGCAATCCTCTGCCTGCGCCTGGTCTGATTCACCACTAAACAACCGTGACAACATAAAAACACTAACAAGGGTGTGTAGACTTTTCTATATCAACTGTAAGCATTCGCGAAAAATCTAAATTGGTTTCTTTAATAGGAATAAATCATGTCTGTCACATCAGCAGAATAAAGATAGTGGGCAAGAAACTTTGATGTCGCTACTTGGTTATGGTGATACATCATACGTGAACGCCTCATCTTCTGTACTCAAATCTCTGGATGTAGTCTATCACTGGGCCTTGTATTTTATCACTGGTGCAATATTTGCACTCATCACTGTCTGTTATATGCTTCAGTTGGCTTTGAGTCACTGATGTCTAGATAGGCCAGCCATTGGTTGATGCTTTTATATAAGGCAGTCGTGCAAAAACCTCCAGACTATCCAACAGAGAAAACGAGTTGGAAGAACAGCAGTTAAGACTGGATAGTGCTGTAGTTGGCACCGGCCTATTCAGAACTGGGTAAAACTGCTTTTGAATATTTTATCCCACACCTCATGGAATGTCGTTCAGAGTGATATTGAGTTAAATGTTTTATTGCCTCTGTATGACATTTTAAGTTTGACAGTTTCCATACTTTTGTCCCTGTATGCCGCCACAATGGATTTGAAATGAAACAACGGAGATTGAAGTGCAGACTTTCAGCTTTAATTGAAGGGGTTGAAATATTTAGGAATTGCAACCATTTTCATATAGTCTCCTTATTTCAAGGACTCAAATGTATATGGACAAATTAACAGAATCATAAAAAAGTTGATCTAATACTTTGTCAAATCATTTTTAGGCAAATACTGCTCAAAGTCTGGAACATATAAACGTCACCAAACGCTGGGTTTCCTCCTTTACTGCAGCTGTCTTCACTTGCTTGTTTGTGGATCTTTCTGCCTTAAGTTTTGTTTTCAGTAAGAGAACTGCATGCTTTCGCAGTAGACTCACTTTTGGGTCATTGTCAATCTATAAAATGAAGTGATGTCTAATCAACTTCACTGAATTTGCCTGAATATGGGCAGACTTATACATTTCACAATTAATCTGCTTGCTTCGGTCTTCTGTCACGTCATCAATAAACACTAGCAACCCAGTGCAATTGGAAGGCACTGCCTCCCCTGTATTTTCCAGATGATGTGGTATTCGGTTCATGAGCCATTCCAAGCTCCTCCATACTTTTTTCCTGCCATCATTCTGGTACAGATCTTAGTTTCCTCTGTCCAGAGAATGCAATTCCAGATCTGGGCTGGCTTTTTAGATGTTTTTTTTGGCAAAGTCTAATCTGGCCTTTCTATTCTTGAGGCTTATGAACAGTTTGCACCTTGTAGTGAACGGTAGACTTGTCTTGTCTTTCGTGGATGTCCAGGCCCTTTTGTGTGGCCCTTTTGGTCTTAACTCATGTACCAAACTGTTAATTTGGTCTCTCCTAATTTTTCTGTAGAGTAAGAAGAGTTTGTTTTTTGAATTACTAGGGTCTAGAAAATGGGAGAAAACTATTTATATTTATGGATGTGGTGTCAATATTAAGATGATTTGCTCAATAAAATAAACTTAACTTGTAATTGTTATTTGTTCTTAGTTTTTGTGCTATATTTGTTTGTTTGAAATGTGTGAAAAATCGTATTTATTTAGAGAATACTAATCTAAAGCAGCAATCTAGTTTTCTACTGGGATCTAAAGGGTTAATAAGCCACTCTGGGGAGATCTCAAACTCGCAAGATGACCAAAGACTTCGCATGACCTGGAGGCATTTCGCCAAGATGAATGGGCAGCTATACCACCTACAAGAATTCGAGGCATCATAAACAATATTACAAAAGACTGCATGCTGTCATTAATGCTAAAGGGGGCAATACACAGTATTAAGAACTAAGGGTATGACTTTGAACAGGGGTCTGTTAATTTTTTTTCTTTGTTGCCATGTTTTGTTTTATGATTATGCCATTCTGTTAAAACATACAGTTGAATATGAATCCCATCATGTTTTCTCTGCAAATGGTACATAACGTTCCAGAAAAAAATATGTTATTTTCCAAAAAGGTTGAAAAGGAAGGTTTTGAGTGAGGAACAGAAGGGTTAAAATTTAGAGACCATTGCAAATAGTACGCTTCTGTTGCTCACTCAAAACTTTCCTTTTCAACTTTTTTGGAAAGGAAAGAAAAACGTGCAGTGGTCTCTAAATATTCTATGGACCTTTATATTACCAATTCTCCAAGTGTATGCAAACTTTTCAGCGCAATAGTATACCTGAGTGTAAATGGAGGTTTTTATCAACAGCAGTTAATGTTCTGTACCCATACACTTACACACCAATTGCCATTCTAGCTTTGTAAAGCACGACATTTAAACCCCCCTGTGGACCTACATAACATAAGGGTAGATCAATGTCTGATTATGAAAGTATGGGGTTTTGTCAACATGTCAACCATTTTTGCTACTACAGCTCTGTGTTCCACTGGCCTGGAGTCTTTGAAAGCAGCTGTCTAATATTTCTCTGCTTGTTTGTTGCCTCTGACTGATTTATTAGCGGTTACACAATTACGGAATTCGAAAAGGTATTCTTTTCCACCCCAGGACAAACTGATATCCTGTTTTGTCGTATCCACGCAGAGCCAGTTAAAAAGGTACACGTCCGGCAATACAAGATTCCCGAAGCCCACCGTTGCTAAGAAGGATGTAAGGGAGATGTTGAGTTCCTCACAGTTTTATGTTCTTCTTTTGAGTACACACTTGGTTGTGTGTGCGTGTTTATTAAAAAGAAGACAATCTCGATAGAGTACTTGTTTTTGTGTTCAATCTGTTCCTATTTTTTCACCTTTCTGCTCAAGCGCAACCAACAAAAGACATGGTCTACTCTGTGTTTTGGAGGAGAGGAGGGATGACAATTGAGAGTTATTTTCGTGAAATGTTCAATGTGACATAAAGTCATACTGCCACACATAGACAGGTGTCCTGACCTATAGGCTAATGACAAGAAGAGTTAAGATCATACCAATTTCAAGTGTTCTGACCCTGTCAGCTAGTATGATTGAATTGTTTCCACTCTGTCAATTACATTAATCAAACTTCCTTTTCACACGCCGTATGAGGTCCCAAACACAACCTCCAAATATCTCCACAGCTTTGTATCATGCAATAATGATATCACGCTGCAGGCTATTGTTTGCAGTAGACCCAGAAGGGTATGTCACCATCACGGTCTGCATCATGATGATTGCCCTAATGTATTTCCAAGAGCTGAAAGTTTTATCTAGTCTCATCACAAAGACAACCTGAGCCATTCCTTTCCAAACCAAAGGATTTCCCATTCTCATACTTAACACTTCACTGCCCACTTTTTGCCCTGCATGTGTAAATTAACATTGTCAAAAGCAATGTTATAAAAAATCCAAAATATCAAAAACAAAGATGTTTTGTATGTACAGTATGTCTTTAAATCCTGGTGCTATTCCTTCCTTTTTCTGTCTCTACTATTTCCAACCAGTGATTAATAATTTAAGATATTCACCTAAACAGAAATACCCAATAGATGTCCATAAACAATAACCAAGGTCTTAACTCAACCTTTCTGGTAAAATAGCTATACATTGGCAAGGAGTACTTTAAGGACACATGCTCAGATACATGGTCCAAATATCAGAAATCATATATTATTCAAGTGGAGGAATTGGGCTTTAAATAATAGAATGATTTTTAAGTACTATAAAAATCAAACAGCAAATGTCTTACTATAAGATTTACTCGTTCTTATAATTGTAAAATAAATATGACCATACTTATTAGCAACAGTACCAAATGACAACCATTTCATAGAACTGATAATGAGAGAGACTGATTTCTATCATTGTCCTCTGAACAATGCACAGACATCATGCCAAAAATATTATCTCAACTTCCGCTTGATGTGATATCCCTTTGCAACAAATAGAAAGTTGTGTTGTAAATTCTACAAAACTATTTAGCATTTTTTTCATGTTTAGATTTCCACCAAGGATCAATTCCACTAAGGATCATAACAGGGAGATGCAACACCATCATCTACAGAAGCTCCTCCTCATTCTGCCACTTCCTCAGTGTGGTTCTGAAGATTTTTGCTTCAACTTTTAGCCCCCCCTGCGTCCAAGAAAATATTTCAGGATCCCTTTACATGGGTAATACATTTTTCAACTAAAATATAAAGAAATAACTATTTTTTCAATCTTAAAGGACTACAAAATTATAGACTGGAATTTGAAAAGATGCTCACTCCGTGTGAGGACTGCTGTTGACTTCTGGAAACAATGTGATCAGTGTGTGGAGAAGTCTTTGAGAAGACTACATGCATGTCATCCTCAAGAGTTAGTCTGGACTGGATTTAGTTTTCAGGGCTGTCTGTTCATTCAACTTGTGTTTTCTTTTATCCTAGAACAAGAATTTTGTAAAAATGTTTGTAGAGAAATTAGGCATAGAAATTAAACAGTTGGGTGAGAGTTGTGAGGAAATATCAAATTAATTATCTTTCATTTGATCCAATTTAGCTTTTCTTTTATATTGAAAACCTTGTAATATAATTCAAACAACTGACCAAATCTGTCATATTACTGAATCAAATTACTCAATCAAATTTCAATTGTCAGTGGTACATAGACATTTTTTTCTGATTTTAATTTAATTTTAAAACACTGAAAATGTATTATTGTAGGGTAAAATTGGTATTATGGTATGACATATTTGTTAGAAAAATATAGTAATGTAAATATGTCACTTACAAATATGTTGCTTGTGAGTAATCAGACCTTGTGGTGGAATTCCCAGATAAAAGAAATGGCATTAATAAGGTCCACTGGCCTCAATGTGTGAACCATTAAAGATACTGTCAAATTTTCTGGATAAAAACTACTATTAAAGCTTCATTGGTCCAGCTGTGAAAAGAAGGATAAAGCTCAAAGTGCATTTTACAGTTAGAGATAGAAAGTTATACAAATGCATAGATTAGAGAAAGGGTACAAAATAATATCCAAGTGTTTGGGTATCTCTGTGAGCACAGCTGGATCTACAATCAAGAAGTAGGAGCTGCATCACACCACCCAGGCACAGCCAAGAAAAGACTGTTATACAAAACAGCACACAGAGGAGACTTGTGAGAGAAGCCATAGAGGCCAACAATCCCTTTGAAAGAAAATACCAAGAGCCCTGTAAAAAACAGGCCTGTATGGGAAGGTGGCAAGATAGAAGCTCTTACTCAAAAGATACCATCTGAAAGCACATCTGGAATTTACCAGATGCCAAAGCATGACAGTGGACGCATGTCAAATGAGACCAAACCTATTACTGCCCAAGGCTCAGGACAAATCATCTCTACAGTGACGTATAGGTGGTGGCAGCATCGTGTTGTTGGTATGCTTCTCTGGGGCTGGCCTGTTAAAGTTTGAGGAAGAATGGATGGAGCAAAATACAGAGATACAAGTTAACAACCTGAATCAGTCTTCTAAAAAAAAAAAATAATATCCTCTTGCAAGCAAATTCATCAGCCCAACTATCCCAAGAACAAGGTCAAAGCAATATTTAAGTGTCTCATTAACAAAAAGGTCAAAGTCATGATTTCAATCCCATAAAAAATCTGTGGCACATTTAAACCAACCTGAACTACCTGGAATAAATCTTCAAAGAATGGGGAAAAAAAAAAAATCACAAAGTTGTTACCTACCAAACTGGTCTCAGGGAGCGTACATTAAAAAACTGTAAATCTTTGATACCTGAATTCGTAAGCTGTATTACCTTATGTCTTGTAACGTTAGAGTTAAGACTGGCTGTTGGAGGCAGCGGTGAGAGCAGTAAGAGTTGAATACAGAGTTTTTGGAATAACATTGTGGTCAGGATACTGGATGGGTACTAAAATCCCAAATCTTTACTCTAATGGTTGTAAGTTCGAATTGAAGCTGAGGTGATTTTTTGTTAGCCATATCCTATACCTTAACCCAAGTAGTGTGATACCTAACGTTAAGTTAACCGGTTCGTTTTATAACCTTAATCCTAACCTTAAACCCTGCACTGTAGAACCTAACATTAACCTAAACTTTTTAATTTTTAACCTCAGCCCAAACCATAACCTCAGTGCTGTGATACCTAATGTTAATTGTAACCTTAAAATGAATTTGTAACATTTCATACGTTTCTGTAAAATAACATATCATATGAAATCAGGTGTCACAGATTTACATATATTTCATTATTCCCTGAGACCACATTGCACATATCTACCCTAAAAGACCTAAAGACGTTATTGCAGCAATAGATGGCTCTACCAAATATTAATATTTAAGGGGAGAATATTTATGTGAGCATTGTTTTTTTGCTTTTTGTTCTTACAATTATTTGTCAACATAAAAAATACTATTTATATTTCAGTAATGTGGGAGAACTGGTTAGGGCTTAAAAACTTGTCAAATCATTTCATCGTGATTTCATCTTAGGGCCCCTTTGCGTTCCCCGAGGCCTTCCTGGGGGCCAAAGCCCCCCTGATGAGAACCACTGCTCTACAGGATGATTCACAGAGCATCATGTACACGAACTACATGTTCAGCTATTGTTCAGGTCCATAATATATAGTCTGCGGGAGGGATTTTGGATACTTGAGGAGACTCCTTTTGATGGTCTAATGCATTGATCAAATGCATCAGGATGCTCTCGTACAGTCACAGATTTTGGAATCTATTTGGACACTCACCGCAATCAGATCACGTGAACAGCTGAGAACAGCTGAAAACACTTTACACGGCATATTTAGAAATTAAACATAGAGTTCAATTAAATCTCCTTTAATGGTTTACACAGGACTGGGCAGTTAGAATGGTTGAGCTTATTTGCAAAAGGTTATTTCTCATGAAACACTTAATTTGGCTGTTTTTTATTTGAAATGTTTCACTTTGTCCTAACCTATTCACCTTTACCATAGTTACTGTGCATGCTACTATAGTCTCAAAATATTAATTAGGTTGCGGGTAAATAGGTCTACCATTATAGTTTTGTGTTTGTTTTATGGTTTTAGCAGCAAAATATGATTTGGGCCAGGGCTCCTTTCTTTGCTTTGGTTAGAGGAAATCTAAAATATCACCAGGCAATAAATACATATATAATACCACCCATTATTGGATATAGGTCAGGAACAAAAGTTTCCAGACTGAGAATCTATTTGCTGGGTGTATTATAATTATGTGTACGATTCAACCAACGTCTACAGATGTAGGGACAATGTACAGAGGGAGCAGGAGTTGACTAGCAATCCTAACCCAAACCACATAATTTTGTATCTTTATAGGCTAGAGGAATAATGGGCTAGATATAGTGAGAAATATGTCTAACCTACTACAGGGAATATTAATGAATAGCATCACTTCAATTCAGGCTAGTCAGAACAGCAATGTCTGCTGTTACACAAAATGTCTGATGTAGCCTATAGGGTCCAATGTTTTGATGATTTGGTCGACAACAAATAGGCATAACAAATTTGGTCTACAACAAATAGGCATGACAGCCGAATTGTACTAATAATGCCAGAGACAATATCTGAAAATCCCCCTATCTGATGTCAACCAATAAACCTTTGTTGTAGTGTTACAGCGCCCTCTCATGTTCAAAGTTTACACAAAATTTCACTCCAAAGATTACAAGCCGCAATGCCTGGCGAAGTTCAAGTCACCCTGCAACTAGCAGAAGTTGATTTAAAAGCCATTTTGTTAGCCTACATTATAAAAGTAAAGTAAAGAAGATTTGATTGATCAAGGAAGTGCATTTTTCAAACAACGTTTGATTGAATTGAACAAGGAAGTACTGAGAATATTATTAACAATTTGATATGAACGGTCGGGCATCCACCACGATCTGCGCAACTTGCCAAACCACATGCACTATTTGTTCAACTCTGCTTCCCGTAGCCCTATACGGTTGTTCATTTTGCTCCACGTCGGCTGCACATGCGCAGTGCGCACTGTTTGTGTTCACCTGCAAGAGATGTGAAGAGTGACCAGGAAGAATACACAATATTGGATGCAGCGATTCCATTTTAAAACAAAACCTTTTGCTTGGAAGTAGCATAATCAGGGTAAAAATATGTTCAAGAAATTAAAGCAAAAGATCAACGAGGAGCAGTCACCGCAAAGGAATGCACAGTCACCGCAACAGGCCCAGGTTGGTTGACCAGCTAGCTAAGTTACTTGTGTAGCTAAGTTAGTTAGCTATCGTTAGCTAGCTTATTCACAGTTCAGCTGTCAATGTCATTGTCAGGGCCAACTGTTCACATGCTTAGAGAACTAAGGTTTACACGCCAGTTTAGTTTAATGGAAGTCAATGTAATATCAGCGTAGCTAACGTTAACTTTTGTTGAAACAACATCCATATTTTGCTAGCTAAGGTTTCACAATGCAACTTCGTTAAGTACTCTCGTACTATAGCTAACGACGCAAGCTATCCCCTTCTAAATGAAAATACCTACAGTACGTTGCTTTTGAACAACTTGAGTATAAGCTCTAATTAGTTACTGCCAGTCAAACAGTATAGGAATGTATATCTATAATTGATTACAAAAGAAACGTGTACAAAATGCTTAGTATTTATTTGCAGTAATTTAAGATAACATTTGCATAACTGAAGAATTACTTCCAGTTTGAGGTGCCTGAGTGATAGAATCATAATGAATATTCTATCTACCTGCTTTTTGTTTCTATTTCAACAAAACATCTCGTTTAGCTAATAAGAAGCTTCCATGGGACTGGGAGCAGTTTTACAAGTGTCATTTCACGTTATGTATAATAACAGAACAATTTCTTTAGAGTTGGCCTATTCAAATTGTCAATTCTAAGACAATGGATAAATGTTTCTTGTACATTATGTTAGTCAAATCAGTTGTTGCTATGGAACTTATGTCTTAAGTAGCCTGGTGTTGTTTGATAGGCCAAACTCCAGTTTCTACTATACATACAACTAGCTTGTTCATTAATATATACCCATAGATTCTTGAAAGATGGGCTACAACGTAATTGTCTCATGAGCTTAGTTCATCTGTCAGAATCCTTCAGAACACCAAATCAGTTTTCACTCCATTATTGGTACCCGGGCAGAAACAGTTTTCATGTCATGGGTAGGTATTCTTTGCATTCATGCCAATGTCAAGGTGGAACTACTTAGGAATGGTAATATTTCTTATGTTTTTAAAGCATTTTCCTACCACTAGGATGTCAGTCAGAAGGCTGAGTGGCTGCTTATGTAGTACAGCAGCTACAGTTCCTATTTGTTTTCTAACTAGAGGGAGAAAGGCTTTATGCCTGTTAGTCCTACTGCATACTTAAACAAATATACTTTTTTGTTCTCAAATCTTGTGTTGTGTTTGAAATATATTTGCGGGTGTGTAAAGCCTGTTTAGAATGCTGGTAATGATTTCCACAGATATTATTTATTGTTTACTAAAGGGCTGAAATTTAACTTCCTATCAGACTCCATAAAGAATTGATGCATTCCTAATGGAAATTCCAAGGATTCTTCAAGCTAGGTGAAAGACGTTCTTGCATGAACCGGCCTACGCCACTTGAACCTTAACTCTCTGTGAATTTCCCAGGCACAGCCCCGTTCTGTTTATATCCTTGTCATCGTAATTAATATAAATCGTTCTTTTTAAGGTGGGCCCTGGAGAGCGACGCAGTAGCCACACCTTCTCCTCCCCTCAGCAAGATGTCTCAGCCTCGCCTAGTGACAGAGAGGTAGGGCCTGACGAGACCCAATCAGAAATGTTCATAGTGTCATCCTACTTCCACTGCTCTCCTCTCCACAGCAACCACAGCCTGAACAGCCAGGAGAAACCGACCTACAGTACATCCCCTTAGTGGGGCTTTCCTGGCAGGATTCCATTATGTTACAGTAGCCCTAGAAGGTGCTCTTTGGGCTATTTTCTTGGAAACTGATTTAAAGCTGGCCATGTCCATACATGTTTAGTTGTGTTTTTCTAGGGAATTGTTTTGGAAACTGTCCCTTCCGGTTATTCATTATGCATAGGCCTAATAGATCTGTCATGTAGTGTTGATTACTTGATTACCTTCAGTCCATCTCACACCTCTTGAATGGATTAGTTCAGTGTCGGTCTGCCGTGGCCCAAAGGAATATGCCACATTGATGTGCTGCATCAGGATACAACTGTCCTAAAGCGTTTCCAAATGATAGGCTTCTCTGTAGCCTCACGGTAAAGGCAAGCTGTTCAACATGTATTGTCTGTTTAGTTGCGGGCCTTCCATCAATGAAAGCTTAACAAGCTGGTCAAATCATCCATGACAAACACTGAGCTCATCAACACTGAGCCACAATTGTAAACTGATGAGTCAGACAAATCAGGGGTTCAGAGCCCGCTTCATTTCAATCACTTGTTAGGTCTGAAAACGTGGTCTTTATCCGGTAAATGACCCAGTGAATAGGGTTAAGAAATCATTGCTTTATTGAATCCGAGTGAATGGTTTTAGACTGTCTTCACTAAGGTCTAACCTATTTCCTTGGCGTTTTATTCTTCCAGCCTAATAGGCTAATAATTCAATTTATTTCATGGGCGAACCACGATGTGTCTACATGCAAACAATTTTGAACATGCCTTGTTTTTGGCTTTGCAGCCACCAGATCTGCAGAAGTGGGCCATTTTGAAGTAGTTAACATCCAATCAAGGATCTTCTTAAAACTGCTGGCGGAACTCAGTTCAGCAGAGATGTTCAGGTTTATCTGGACGAATCTCGATGAATAACGATACAAACAACAGCATTTTAATATTTATGTGTTTTGTATAGGCGTACCGAAAATCCAGTTTGACAAATCCATGCCTTCAGATCTAGGAAAAGATTCAACCAAAGCTCATAACCATCCTTATTTTCGCCGTATCCAATTTCCAAATCCATTAGAAGAAATGCGCTCCTTCTGTAAGTAATTTATTGATTCTGCATTTCAAATGTCCGCCCAAGCCAAAGATGTACATCGGCCAGTCTCAATTATTCAAACCGAATATGGCAGTGAATGATAAGCTAGACGTTTCAGGCAGTCTTCTCTGACACCATTCAGCCTATAGCCTGCTCTGGTTTCAGATAGCCAGGCTCTAGAGGCACCACCCTGCTCCGCGTCATCTTCACGGCATTTCTAGTTCACGTCAGCTCCAGCCTTTTCTCCTTTGACATCGCTGTGTCTTTGTCCCACAAAAATCTAGGCACATTTTCAATAAAAAGAAACATGTATAGCACGTCCTGATTTAAAAGAAATGTATTTTTATTTCTACATTGAAGGACACATTAACTGGGATGTCAAATTGAGTAAATGCAACGAAGCCCTGATGTTGATTGGGTGTTCTTTTCTGCTGTCCTTTCTGTCTCTCTGTGTCACTGGCTATTCTTGCCCTCTGTCTCTTTATTGTCTGTCTTTCTCCCTCTCTCTTTGTCAGGTTGTCTTCTTTCTCACTTTCTCTCTCACGCTCTTTGCTTCTATCTTTCTTCCATTTCTCATTCATTCCTCCCTTTCTCTCCCCTCCACTCCCCGCTGCTGTTTCACTCATTCTCATGGTGTTGTTGTTTTTTCTCATTGCTCTCTGTCTCCCCTCTCCCTCCCCCCTCTCATCTGTCGTCCCGTTGACACTTTGACCTGAGGTCAGGTGCTGGCCGGGATGATAGCCGAACCTGCTTTTCTCTCTGAATATACTATCTTTGCTCTGGACCAATCAAAACGACCCCCCAGAGTGCCTCAGGTGGCTCAGGTAGCCGGCGCGGTGAGTTTGGTTTGCCACCCTCTCCCCACCCCTGCCTCCTTCCGCCCCCTCACTCCTCCCCTGCTCCCTGGTAGAGGGTAGTGGAGCTGGCCTCTGTTGGACCAGACTGCTTGCACCCCTGCGCGCTCTCTCTGTCGCTCTCCCGCCCTATCCGTTTTCTTTGGAGTTCGTAAACCTGAAGGCATCTCATCGTCTCCTAACCTTGCACCTAATCCCTTGGGCGGTGTCCGTTGGTTTGTTCATGTGACTGTAGGCGTAGAAGCTTGTGGTGCTTCCTGCGGTATGCCGGTCTGTCGTTAACCAGTACCCCCTTCCTTTAGTGCTGTGTCCGCATTAAAATGAATGGATGTTTCCCTCTTTGTTCCTAGGTGTTTTTATTTTTTATAGCTGCATTCCCCTGAAACTATATACTTGCCTAGATTGTTTTCCCTTCCTAGCTCCCCATATCCACCCCGAAAGTATTTTTTATTTGGTTTGGAGGGTCATGTGATGCTCCTCTGGATCTTCTTCACTTAGCTTTCATACTGGCTGAAGGTCTTTATGGATTCATAAAAATACATGCATGTTTATTTGGATTCATCTTTTATGGGGGCTCAAATAAAAAGCCAGTCAAATAATACCATGCCCTGGTATTGGTGTTGAGTGATAGAAGCTGAAACAGCCAAGCTGATGTAAAGGTAGTGGAGAAGAATTCTCTCAGTCCCCTTTCCCGTCAATGTGTTAAAATGCCATTGGAAAGCATCCCACTATATATTTAGTCAGCCAGCGGGTTGAGGTTAAAAGTTCAAGTTTGCTTCCTGAACTGACTTCATTAAAATCCAATGGACCCAACCCTGGTATATAGACTAGTCCGCAGTGTATTTCTGTTGGAATTCAGAGTCCTTCCTAACCTTGTCTGTCTGGAGGATTTTCTCATTATCTGCACGCAGAGACAGGCCTAATCTCCATCCAAGCTGTCAGCACTCTTCTAGAATAAACAGCGATCCGCTTGCCTACACTACTTTAACCATTGAACCATGTCATCTTTCATCTAACATGAGATTGTCACCTGACCAAACCTAATAGAAGGCGTGAGGGGTGTTGTGGTATATGGCAACTATAGTACCATAGTAAAGTGTTGTTCTCAGGTACAGCGCGGAGGTCTAGCTTGCCCTGCTTCGGGGTCTTGATGCCAAGCCAGCCTGGCGTAGCTAATAGGATGCCGCCACCTGACAGGATGCTGTTCTTCAACGGCTGGCTTTGATACAGAGGGAAGCTATGACGTGTCCTAAATGACACGGACACGCCCTATACCCAACATGTTAGTTTGTGTGTTCTGCTGCTCGTCTGCTAACTCTCCTGGGTGATTGACTTACGTAGTTGTCTGTTGACCGAGTACCACAACGATGTCTAGTCATCTCCTAGAGATATCGCTTCTATTTCCCACCGCCCCTGAGTGCTTACATGGAGAACACTGTCCCTATTCACCAGCCCTGGCCTGACAGACTGTACTACCGCAAATGGCTGATTGCCTGCAGCCTCACCAGCCCCCATCAGACTCAAATTGGACGACCAGCTGGTAGATTTTGCTTACAGCCCCACCTCCCATCCGCCCCCCCCTCCACACACACTGTTTTCGCTGTCCTTATCCAGAGTTCTAGTGCTATTGTGAGACCTAGCTGTGTTTTATTTAAAAGAAATCGTTTACTGCCCCCCTTATTTCTGAGGTGACTGGTTAGGTGCAGGTTAATGAACACCATCACCTAGTTCCCTCCATAACTTGACTTGAATGTGAAGTTATCATCGTTAGCTGTTATCACTTGTACGTCACCATTATTGCTATTTTCAACCTAATTTGATATTAAGACCGATGGGTTAAATAATATTTTTTTTCTTCCATTGGAAGCTAGGTGAATTGCAACAACCGTTCCTATTCAAGCTAACCCGGCCCCAGTCATTGTACTGTAATTGGTTTTTATTTACTTTAATTGCGAAATCAAATACATTTCAAGCCAAATTTGACTCGGTGGCTGTGGAATTTATTGGAATGGAGTGTGCCTGCTGCCTGGTTCCACTGTGTGGAATGGGGGTGGGTTGAGTGGTATAGGCCTTGAGACTAACAGGACATTAGTCAGTCCATAAATTATTGATTGAATGCAGTCGGTTAGATTTAGCCTGTGTTCCACCACCTTGAATTGCTTCACTTGTGCTCCTATGCATAGAAACACTCTGCAGACAGGCCCAATGCAAACCACTTATCACTGTAGTCAAAGCAGACCAACTTTTGTAGCCTGGGAATAGATGACTGCAAAAACATGTAAAACGTTCCCTTTATCACCAAAAATTACCTCAGTGTCACATTTAGCACATGAACTCAGATTCCTGCTGTGGTTAATCTAGGAAGCAGTTTAAAAAGTTGACCAAAGCTTAGGCTACTTCTTTCATTTGTGTCGTCC
Source organism: Esox niger (assembly GCA_016801105.1). Lineage (NCBI taxonomy): Eukaryota > Metazoa > Chordata > Actinopteri > Esociformes > Esocidae > Esox > Esox niger. The sequence continues at coordinate 9,786 of JACXGJ010001144.1, read as the reverse complement.
TTGTTTAAGTATAATCTTTTTTGCTTTATAGTGGCCTGAGAAGTCTGTCAATATACCAGTGTTTCTTTTTAGACAGTGTCAATACATATTAGGTAAAAATGGGACAGGGATAGCTGCTGCTTGACTAGTGTCTGGTCTGATGAAAGATCACTCAAAATCGTGGACCCTTGTTCTTATTTCTTTGTCTGGTCAATATCGGCATAAACCAGAAAATACACTATTCAGGTAATCTCTCATCTGCTTCCACAAGAGGAAGGTCATGACAAAAGAGGAGATAAGTGTTGCTGATATCTGGGTCGTGTTCATTATTTTTTATTAATGACATGGTTCTTTTGATGATTCAGTTAACCGCTTCCTCAAGTACATTTTCTTTCAGTTTGTGGCTGATGAACATGTCCTTGTCCTTTTTTTTACCAACTAGCCTGGCTACCTAGCTAACGTTCACCACAACACTACTGCATAAAGCTCTACCAGCCTTTAGTAGAAACCTTAACATCCTGCCACAGCGACACAAGGGCAATGCCATGCTTATGACCTCCGACCTCTTCAGCTACACCCTCTAACCGAGTTGATGTTTTGCTATGACCTCTTGGCTGAGGAATAGAAAAACAAAATGGCTACAATTTGTTGTTTGTAATAGCTACCATTTATAGTTCAAACCCCTCTCTGTGTGTAGTGTCAAATAGAGAGATGCCTTCTACGTTGTTATTTAACCCCTCTGTTTTCTCCGAGTTTGCATGAGGTTACCCGACCGCAGTACCGACAAACTCCTGCATTGCTCCTGTCCTAGCAATACTAATTCTCAGAGCCACGTGTGATGGACGGCTCCTCTAATATTGCAGTACAGTGGAATCAGGGCATTATAATGCACGCTGGCTGGGTGTGGGACTTGTAGAAGACTAACTGGTCCGCCAACCGTGGCCGGCTGTGGCTGAAATGGTGCAGTATTATCCGTGAAGTGCACAACCTTTGACCGTGGCACAGCGGCTAACCCTACGTTGCACTACTTTTTTGACCAGGTCCCATTGTAGAAGTAAAAAAGTAGTGGTCTAAAGAAGTGCACTTCATGTTGAGCGGGGTGCTCGCGCCCTGGCCATTTCAGACACAGTCCTGGTTAACCCCAGGCCGAGGTTGTTCTGACCTCTTTCTCGTCCTCCAGGGTGGCAGGAGTGTGTCGGAGTCCCCTGGGGGAAGTATCAACGGCGATGGAAGGGCTTCTCCTCAGGTAAGTTCACAGCCCGTCCCGCTAGCACAATCCACTTGGTAAGCATTTCCCTGTCCCTTTTAGCTATTGGTGTTGACTAAGTCAACAGGTCAAAAAGCCATTCAAATTAAGTGAGCATGCATTTCAATTTTGGTATGTAGTCCACCAGCCTGAAGAATCCTTTGGTTACACATTGTTAACCCACGCCTGTGGAAATAATCATTAGTCACATGCTAGTAGCTAATGTTCGTATGCACCACACCTCTCTATATATTTCAATTCCAAGTTGCTGTCCGAAGGAAATTAATAAAGTGCTCCCCTCCCGCTCCCCTGTCTTTCGTCCACCCAGAGAAATGAGCCCCAGTCTCTGGCCCAGAAGCTCCAGCTCCGCGTCCCCTCAGTCGAGTCTCTCTTCCGGGGTGCCGCTCGGGCCGAGGGCCTCTTCCGTTCGCCGTCCAAAGAGAGCCTGGAGCGCAGTCCCTCCCTCAACTCCCTCACGCCCCCGGGGGAGAACGAGGCCCTGGCCGGTCCGTCGTCTCCCTCGGCCCCGGCATACGATCCGCCGTCGGACATCGAGAGCGAGGCGGAGGATTCGTACGGTAGCCCCGAGTCCCTGTCAGCCATGTCTAAAGACCAGCTGATCCATCAGCTCCACCGGGTGGAGGGGAGCCTGGGGAAGTACAGAAGGAAATACTCTGAGGTGGGTTTCCAGGCACCAGCCGTGGTTCACGATGGCTCGGCATGTCGGGATCCCTTTAAATGTGTTCAGCATTTGCAATGTTCCTGGCGTTGTCTGTAGTGTCCGGGTTGTTGCGTTGGGTTTCTGTTTTCCACACTGACGCTGCATTCATGACCATGCGGTCATGGTTTTTTGTGGTAGCCAAACATTTTTAATAGAGGGTCATTTCCTTGGGTGACATCAGGGGTCACCTTGTGTGAGATGTGGGAACTCCGGATAATAGAAGTTTTTGGCGGGTCGTTCAAGATGATTTTTCCCACTGGGATATAAATTCCCACTGGGTTACGGATGCAGAACTTTCAATTTCAGTGCAAGACTGTACTTGTGACTAAAAGGAGCGCTTCTGATTCTCCCTATCTGGGTTAACGTAATGGACTGTCACAGTTAAAGTACAATATAAACACATACAGACATCCCTACAGCACTGGTCATTTATTCAAAACAGTCAATTGCCATGGCCTGCTTGAATGCAGTGTGGGTTTTTTTTCCTTTGCTTATCTGCCTTCCTGATATGTGTCAACATATTTGATTTTGTCTGAAGCACAGGATATTTTCATTTGGCTTAATGACTGGGCAGTGTGTATTCCACAACACTTTTATGACTGTTATTATTTACTGGGAAGCTTTAAAGGGGGACAATTGTATTATGAGAGTCCGTTTGAAATATCCTTTTATATAAACCATCCCACCTTGCATAAAAAACAATGGCTGAGAAGACCAAATGTGATTGACGAATGATTCTATCATATTAAAACCGTGAGGGTGGTGCATCGCCTTCCGCAATTCACATGCTGTACACTATAAACTCATTCTGATTGGTGGTGATCTATCCGAGACAGGGTGAGGTCACTTCTTAGGTTGTGGCAATCATGTGACTGTTCTTTCAGTTTTAAAGTTAGGTTTCTCTTCTGTTGTCCTATTAGTCTCAAATATGATGATGATGATGATGATGATGGAGGAGGTAGTTGGTATGCTATTCTTACATCAATGTGAAACCTACAACTACATTTTACTGACCTTTTTGTGCCAATTTCTTTCTGCCTTTCTGCAGTTGGTCACAACCTACCGAACAGTACAGAGAGACAAGGAGAAAACCCAGGTACTTCTCAGGAACTAGCTTGCTGCCGAATTACTAAGTGATGTTTATGCTTCCGTGCTATTGGGAGGATGGATGAAAGCTTCAGACGGTACCTGATGAATGTTTTTTCCATTAGCTGACCAGGCATATTGTCTACTATTCTCCTCAGGCCATTCTCAGTCAAAGTCAAGATAAAGCCCTCCGTAGGATAGGGGAACTGAGAGAGGTACGATTCCAACCATGACCTGCATCTGCCTTGGAGCTCTATCCCAATTAAAGTACTGCATGTAACATTTTCAGTCAAATAATTTGTGGAAATAATAGTGGAATCCCAGCAGTAGAGTTGCATGTTTTTTCACCCGAACAGTGTTTCCTGTAGACAGTGTGTCGTATAGAACCTGTAGTATCGGTCTGCTGTGAGTGTGACAATGTTCCCAACCAGGAGCTGCAGATGGACCAGCAGGCTAAGAAGCACCTTCAGGAGGAGTTTGAAGCTGCCCTAGAGGAGAAGGATCAGATGATCACTGTGCTTCAGACTCAGGTATGCATGCGTTTGAAAGACAGCATGGTGAAAAGGGAACAGCGGTTTTGTTTAATGCCCAATAATATGATTAGGAGAGCTATTTCAATGAGTCTACTCCGAAATTGCCAGTTCAGTCTCGACTGTGTCAAGTAAGATCTCCGCCGTGCGTTTTCGTCTTTCTCTTCCGGTAGGTTGCCTTGATGAAGAAGCGTGTGAAGGAGGCCTCTGGTGGTGCTGTGGCCCCTGAGGTTGAACATCCCCTTCAGGCTGAAGATGCCCCGGACACCTCCTCCGCCCCGCAGAGCCCTTCTAATGACACCGGTACTGTACAGCCAGATTGGACTCGGTGATGCTCACACGCCTGACATATGATTGCACATTAACCCAGGTTCACATAGTGTTCTTTATAGTACCTCAGTGGATCTTATAGTACCTCAGGATTGCCAACTCACACCCATCTGGCATTGTTGGCGGGGTCAAACCAAGTCTTTAAGCGTTTAAATTTTGGATACAATTCAGACCTCGGCACGAGTGAAGTTATTTCGAGCTAGCTATTTGTCTTATCGAGTTCCGTCAAATACATTTAATGCTAAACTAGTTCAGCAGCATCTTGTGTTAGCTCCTCCGTCATGGTCAGTTTTCTCCTTTTTTATATTTTTTACTGAGTTACTGTACCCCCTATGAACAACAGAGGGCAACGCTGACCCATCTAAAACCGTGGAAGTGCTGCAGAAGAGAGTGACGCGACAGGAGAATCTGCTCCAGAAGTGCAAGGAGCTGCTGAAGACCCACAAGGAGCGTAGCACCCAGCTGACCAGCGAGAACGACGCCCTGCAGGAACAGCTCCAGGAGAGACTGCAAGAGCTGGAGAAAACCAAGGTGAATTGACCAGTGTCAGTGGAGGCTGGTGGGGGAGGAATGGTGAGGACGGCATTGTTGTTAAACTCCGTGGATGGAACGGAACGACCCGATGTGAACGACTAATGTGCAAATGTTAGGGTTCTAAAGGTATTGCATTCAGGCCATTGCAATGGGAGATTTTGGTTACGACCCCTCAGTGTTTTCTGATCAAGTTGTACTACCTAAGATGACCGAGCTTCAGCCATTAGTTAACATTTGAGAAGACCAATGTTTTAATATATCTATCAAATACACAAGCCTGGCCAACAGTTGTGCTCCTGAGCAAATGCGCTTCCAGTTGGGTCTCTTCCAAAGGTCAGATTGGGTCATGTCATTTAGGTAACCAGACACGTAATTGGTTAATTGCCAAAATATTTGTATTTGGCGACATGATGATATTTAGTATGGCAGTCGTCTCTGTCATATTTACCAGCAGCGGCTGATTGATGCTGGTCATTAGGAACGGACAGTGATGACAACTGTCATGTCTCTGTATTCAATGGGCAGAGGTGTTTGAATGCAGTTCCAGGATGTGTGTGTTTGTGACTGAATGTGTTTGTGTCTGTGCTAATGTGTGTTAGACCTGGCCAGTGTCTGGGAAACGGGCTGTTTCACTGACAGAAAGTGCCGGAGGTTAACAGGCATGCAGGTCTCCTAGCCTGCATACAGGTCCTTGTGCACACACAGCTTTCGTTCATTTTCATGGGAGACAGGCCGGTCTGTTTCAGATTTGTGTTGAGATGATTTGTTTCTGAGACATGGTAGCTGCGGGCCACTGCTGCTAACCCAAACCTGACCTTGGTGGGCTGGGCCTGGTTGGCTGAAGGGCCTGGTGTCTTGGTGGGGCTGGTGTCTTTGTCTTGGTGGGGCTTGTGGGCCTGGTGGGTTCATTGGCTATAGTGAGACCAGGAGCTTGAGGGAACGGTCTGGGTGGAGATTTCAAGTCTCTAAGAGCTCACTCTCTGCCATTTTCAAGTCTATCATGGTCCCACTGCTCTAATATGAACTGTGAACACCACATGGTCACTGGCTGTCAATATACTACATCTGTATCTAGTGTTGTTTTTAAGTATAGTTCGCTCAGGCAGCTACTTCATGAATCACAGGGCAAGAAAGGTCATTTGTACAACTATATTTGTCTGTATGACCGATTTGCAGGCCAGTCTGATAAGGCTTCAATATACTATAGCCTCTGGCAGAAAACAGATATGCCTTTGTGTTGGCGATAGTGCCCTTACGACCCCGAAAACCACACATTTGTAGCTCCAAATGAGTTGTTTTAGAAAATATGTTTTTTAAACACTGCGTGCGGCTTGTTTCAGTTGTGGAGGGTAGTATGATTGATCAGCGGCGCACACCCTGTATTGGTTCTCTCAAATCACATGCTGGTGTTAAGTATGTCATAGTGCACTTACTGTTACTTCATCATTCAGATGAACCCACTGTTAACAAATCTCCTTCAATGTGTCGGGTCTGCTCTACAGGAGCTACACACTGCAGAGAAGACCAAGCTCATCACTCAGCTGCGCGATGCTAAGAACCTTATTGAACAGCTGGAGCAGGACAAGGTGAGTAAACCAGAGTGGTTGGCTAACTTTTTAGTGGGCAGTTAAGTTGTTTAAACAACCTAATTGTAGGCCGTTGCTCTTTCTTTGCCACGTGGCGTTGATGATGAATTGGACTGTGTATTTACCGGCCAATGTCTGACCTCAGGTCATTTGTGGGAAGAAAATAAAAATACACCAGCATGTTTTTCCCTAGAAATATGTAAATGACACTGCAGTCTTTGTACATTTAGGAACTTAAATTCGATTCAACTTTGTCGTTGTACAACAAAATGCAGTTAGCATCTAACCAGAAGTGGAAGAGGGCAGGAAAATGTACAAGTGAAAAAGGATAATGTATGTTGGATATGTCAATGTACAGCAAAGGCAAATGCACGTACAAATGGCAATACTAAATGTGCAATGAAGGCAAATTGGAAGATAGAATGTGCACCTGAAATGCAGGGATGGCAGTAATGGGGTTCCCATGTTAGACATTTACATGTTATAACTGAAAACGTCCTTATCAGATATTTCAAAGCGATAGTCCAGAAGTACAAAGAGAGTAATGCAGCAAGATCCCTGAGAGGCAGTACTAAGTGGTGTGCCAATGGGTATGTTTAGTGAGGGTCACAGAGTTCAGCAGGGTCACAATAGATGGGAAGAAACTGTTCCTGAGCCGGCTGGTGCGGGAATGAAGAGACCTGTACCGCCTGCCTGATGGTAGGAGGGCAAACAGTTTGACAGACACTGCTTGCACAGGAGGTCCACGTTGGCTGGGAGCTGGACACCAGTGATGTGGTTTTCACCACCCGTTGGGCCTTCCGGTGGGCCACGGATTATCCGCCAAACCCCACTGTGGTGCAGTTTGTCAGAATGCTTTCAATTGTTCTGCTGTAAAAGTTCACAAGGATCTTGGAAGACAGACAGGCCTTCTTCAGCCTCCTCAAAAAGTACAGGCGTTGCTGTGCCTTTTTGACCAGAGTTGAGGTGTTGATTCTCCAGGAGATGTCCTCTGAGATTTAGACACCCAGGAATTTGAAGCTGGGCACAAGCTCCAAGAGAGCTGGGACGTGACTGCAGCCTTTAGACTTCCTGTAATCCACAATGACCTCCTTGGTTTTTCTTTAGCAGTCCTGATCAAACAACCACAAACAAGTTGGGGGCTTTTCTCTCCCTCAGTTCTGCTCTAGGCCTCAGTGATCTTTACCTCAATCCTTTTGAAGATATCAGCTTTGATTAACACAGGGAAAAAATCTGTAATATAATTTATGCCAGTTCTATTAAGACATTGTGTCATGTTTTTCCTGATAGTAAAAGTGCAAATATGTGCTGCATATGTTATGGGATTAATAATGTCCCTTTCCATTTTGAAAGCGAGACATAATTAGATTCACCTCTCAAATGCAGACAATTGATGGCAAAAGCAGGCATTTCTGTGTTGGGCTTGGCTCGAAGCGTGCTACTGATTAAGCCCTCCCTTCAACCTCCGCTGTGTGGGTCATAACTTCAAGAGCCCTTCCTCCTCGCTGCAATGTTTAGATTAGAGTGAATCTTTGAAACGTAGACATCTGTGCTCTGCCCCTGAGCCCAGAGACTTGAGACACTCCATTCACGTTTGTTGCGTCTGACCCTTAACCTCTTGCTCCGCAACAGTGGCGTATGCATGGGAGTGTTTGACCCTCGGAACCGCAGGAGGAGACAGTGGCTCGTTGAGGTCACACAGAGGAATGTGATTTCGATGCAAAATCTAAGGGCAACAATTTAGGAGCCTGGATTTGACATTACTGGCATACATATTATTATATTATTGTGTTATTTAGATACATTCATACCAATAATGTGTGGGGGGGTACACGTATACCTTCAGAATTACTCTCACAACTGTCCCATCTGCTTCCTTTTCCTGGTTAGAGACAGTGTCTGTCTGGTTGGAGACGTGCAATTATAATCACGCATTGAGTGAAAATCTGAACTGAACGAATTCTTCACATGTTCCCTGATCGCATCGTTCTTTTTGTTGCTGTTGTGCTGTCCTCTGGAATTTAAAATGGCTGGCTGTACCTTTTTTAGGGCATGGTCATTGCAGAGACCAAACGTCAGATGCATGAAACTCTGGAGATGAAGGAGGATGAAATAGCCCAGCTCCGCTCCAGAAACAAGTTGGTCACGACCCAAAAAGAGGAGCTGCAGGAGCAGAAGGAGAAGTCTGAGAAAGCTGGTTAGCAGATCTCTTTTTCCTGTTATGACACAATTAACAATGTTTATGTGTTTGTGTACAGTATGTAACTGAGGATCTGTGTGGCTCCCCTCCAGCCTTTGAGGAGCTGGAGAAGGCTTTGGCAATGGCCCAGAGGGCTGAGGAGGCACGGAGGCTGCTGCAGCTCCAGCTGGAGGAGCAGGTGAAGGAGGTGGAGAAGGCCGGGGAGGAGGAGAGGAGGAGTCTGCAGCAGGAGCTCACCAGGGTAAAGCAGGAGGTGGTCACCATCATGAAGGTAAGGGTCAGTAATTTTAAAATCCTAATAAAATTCTGCCTCGGTATTCTAATACTACTATAGTACTATCTGTTATGTATGGTAGCATTCAAATCCAGCCAACCTTGACCAAGAGGTCTTTGAAACTGAGGAAAGCTTTGGTGAGTTAGTGTTCTCAAAAAATAACAACCAGAAAACATTACACATTGATTTTGATTAAAAAATGCTAGGTTTGCAGCTTTGGCAACAAAGTAAATTGCAGGTTTAAATCCTCCCAATTTCCCCAGCCTTAGTATTTAAATTTCATCTTGTTACACTCCATTTCACCAATGAGACTAGTAAACCACACACGGATATATTTTGCTTGGGTCTTGAAAAATATTTTAATTACCGGGGAGTGTGCATTGCATTTCACTTTTCAGTTTGAAAGGTTTTTGAAACTACCTCTATGACACTACTCTTCCTGGATGTAGCTCTTCAACTTTTCTGGAAGAACGATTATTTTGTTTTTTCATTCATCTAGATTTATTATGGGTATCCGGAAATACATTGCCATTGGTTGGCCCACTGTACAAATCATCATTCATCACAGCAAATTTAAATATGAATAGATCTAGCCTCTGTACATAAATGTAATATACACTATTTATTTCTCATTTGTTCCTGAATTTTGTTTGGATCTCGGCATGATGTCTAGCTTTTAAGGAACTTTTGGTCTACTTAACTTTGTCAGGCAGGTCCTATTTAAGTGATTCCTTGATTGGGAACAGCTGTGGCAGTAATCAGGCCTGGGTGTGGTTAGAGGAATTGAACTCAGGTGGGATACACCACAGTTGAGTTGTTTTTAACAGGGGGGCAAAAACATTTTCACACATGAGTTTGGATTTTGTTTTCCCTTAATAACAACCAAAACTGCATTTTGTGCTTACTTGTGTTATCTTTCACAAATATTTATATTTGTTTGAAGATCTGAAACATTTCTGTGTGACAAACATGCAAACAAATAAGAAATCAGGAAGGGGGCAAACACTTTTTTACACCTGTGAAAAAGTGTAATATACACATTTACATATGAATAGATTTAGCCTCTGTACATATGAATGTAGTATACATATTTAGATCTGAATAGATTTAGCCTCTGTATATATGAATGTAGTATACATATTTAGGGCCCAGTTAGTGTGTAAACGTGTATCCGACGGTTATGGATGAAGTTATGAAAAGCAAAATATGCAGTAACTGTCAATCAAGAATAAAAGAATGCTTACTGGATTTGACAAGGATGTTAACAAGGTCTGTGCGTTCAGTTCCCAGGTCTGTGCGT